>WBMY01009139.1:198859-221792 GCA_013397315.1 Donacobius atricapilla
CCGCGCGTTCCCGGAGCCCTTCCCGGCTGTCCCGCACCGGGAACATCCCGCGGGATGCGGGACCGGACCCGCCGCGTGCTCCCGGTTCTGTTCCCGGCGGTTCCCGCAGCGGGAACATCCCGCGGGATGCGGGCAGGACCCGCCGCGCGTTCCCGGAGCCCCTCCCGGCGGTCCCGCAGCCGGAGCATCCCGCGGGATCACGCCCCGCGCTGCCCTCCAGCCGCTGCAGCGCCTCACTTGCGGCCGCGCGGCCCCGTCTCGGCTGCGGCGGAGGAGTTTTGGGCTGCTGGAAGCGCGGCTTGTGTGCAGACAGGCTGACTCCCCAGCTGGAGGCTGGGTGGAATAACAGCGCAGCCCCTCCTCGGGAGGGTTTTTGCTCCCTCTTTCGTCGCTTTTCAAAGACAGTGTCGGTTCATGCCATGCCAAGAGTTTAAAGGTGGAAAAAATGATACAGTGAAACTAAATGTATTTCTTTCAGAAATGTTGTCGGGTTTGAGAGATCTTATCAGAACATCCTTGATTAAAAAGAAAAAAAAAATAGGCCAAACTGGACTAGTTTTATCCGTACACATCCAGGTCAGTGGAGCTTACAGCTGAAGGACTGAGAAAAGCAGGATGGTCCAAATCACTTGCATATACCCTGCAGCACCCTGGAATACAAAAGATGTTGTTACCACCCACAGAATCACGGAATGGTCTGGGGTGGAAGGGACCTTAAAGCTTATTTCCTTCCACCTCCCGCTCTGGGCAAGGCCACCTTCCGTGATCCCCGGCTGCTCCAAAGCCCATCCATGCTGGATACTGGCCAGCAAGGACATAGATGATCATATGCATTTGAAATGGTTGCAGGCATTGAAAGAGGCTTATTCCAGCTGCCTCCTTCTGATGTTCTTCTACACATCCCCTTTGGATCTTTGATTTGACTCAGACCAAGCACATTCCTGTGTAGAAGAAGGATATACTGTACATAACAGTGCAGAACTGTACAATATTGCAGAACATCCACCGGATGCAGCCAAAGTTCATTCATGCACCTAGTCCAAGTTCTTGCCTACAACTGATGCCAAACCCCGGCAGCACAGCTCCATGATGGCTGCACTGTTTTCTGACAACGGCCTGAGAGAGGCTATTAACTGAGAATTATCTTGGAGGAACCACCCTTGGTGAGGGCATCAATGGCTACTGCGCAGGGAAAAGGGCACAGGAGGCCTGTCAGTGCCCATCTGTGCCGTAGGGTACGGAACAGCCCTTCAGCTGCTCCCTGGGCTCAGGCTGGGGGGGAAAGTTCGAGCTGGCAGTGCTGCTCAAGGCCCTCCCGAGATCCTGCCCGGCTGGACATCAGCAGGGACATCAGCAGGGACAGCAGCAGGGACAGCAGCAGGGACAGCAGCAGGGACAGCAGCAGGGACATCAGCAGGGACAGCAGCGGTGCCTCACGAGGCAGCAGGAATTGCAAGACGAGTGTGTGGAGCCGGCAGCCGTGCTGCTGAGCAGTGCCCGGGGGAAAGGTGACATTAAGGCTCTTTTTGCCAGACAAAGGCATCGGGGCTCCTTCCATCACGGCTTGGGTGGTGCGGTGGCTCCCAGACATCCCTGTCCCACCGAGCTCGGCTGGCTCCAGCAGCCATCATTTAGCTCCACAGTTTTGAAGTGCTGGCTTAAGCGAATTCTAAGAGGGTTTTGTGTGTGTGGTTCGTTGTTTTTTTCCCTCCAAAGGCTGGCAATGAGTGAGAGCCCTCTCCCTTCTGAATCAGCAAGAGTTCAACAGAATTCTTAATTGGAATGCAATGGCAGGCAGAGTTGGAGTAGTAGAAATCAATGTAAATGGATTAACAGGGCCAAGTAACTGAATGTGAAAACGGAGTCAGGATTTTCCAGAGTGATTGGTGAACAGTGCAGCAAGAGGTTTCCAAATATAATTCATTATTATAATGATGTTTAATTGTTCATCAACAGGTAGATTGTAGCCACATTATAGCGACACTAACAGAAATTGTGGATCATGGAGCATGATAATGCAGACAAAATTGGACAGGACTTTGATATGTGAATGTCAACTGTAGGAAATGCCTGTCTGGACAGTAATTACAATTAAGGTTTCATTAAATGGTGTTGGTGCAGACTAACACTGTTGCCAGGAACCCCCAGTAATACTGATGGGATGCTGGCCTGTGCAACGGAGCACTGGAGAGATGAGCAGGAGGAATTTTGTTCAAAAACCCTTGGAAACAGAGTTGTTGTGTTTGTGAGCTGTGCAGCACCAAGCATTTAACTCCCCTGACCTGGTATGGTGCACCTGGTGTAGGTTTTCTTGCCCTATGAGCAAGCTCAGCTTGAGCTCAGCCTGGCTGGGTCAGGTTTGTCTCTGGATCCTTTTCTCCAAACTGGGACAGGCAGCAAGTCAGTGCTGCGCCCTCTCACAGCCCCCACTCCCTTCCATGTGAGCCCCTAATCATGCAGTCTGTTCTAGCCTGGGAAGCCCAAAACTTCCTTAACTTGCTGCCAATCCCACTGAAGGGCTGCTTCTTCTGCCCCACATTTTAATGCTCTTCCTTTTATATCAGATATTCCAAGGGAGAGAGTCATGCTTAAGGTTAAACTGCTGCCATATAAACTCTGGTTCAACATAATTTTGATCCCAGTGAGGCTGCTGATATATACTTTTAAATAAAATCAAACTTCAGAAACACATTAATTGGTCTCAGTGGTTAAGTTAAATAGTTAAATACATGCATACATATCATTCTGCCAAGGCTAAGTCATTAGTTCAGTGGAAAGCAGAAATGATGGCTCTATTGGAATCAGGAGACTAAACCCTATTTCCATTAATGTAACTGTTTTATTAATACATGCATGTGTCGGCATTAAGTCATAAATTTAAGTCGTCTGCCCCTTCTTGATTTAAAGTAATTATCTCACAGATCTTCACTGCTGAATGAATAACTGTGTTGCTCCTTTCATCTTCTATCAACCAAGTTTTTTTGTGTGGTTTTGTTGTGGGGTTTTTTTTGTTGTTGTTTTTTGGTTTTGGTGTGTATAGACATTGCAAGACAAACAAAAGAAATGGAGTTTGTGCAAAGCTGGCTGGCATTTGAACCAAAAATAAATGTATTTTCATTGCCCAAGCAAAATGCCTGTAACAATGCCAGCCCCCAAAGAAGGGTTCCCAGACCTTTTTAGTCACAGACCTGCCTGATTCTTATGTGCATTTTGTACACTCACTTATAGAGGCAACTGGAAAACTTTGATGGAAGCAACAGTAAAAAAATACAACCTTTATATTGCTCAAGGAAAATGCCATTCAAAAAGTTTATCCCTAATTTTTGGACATAGTTTAATCTGATGAAGAGAGATCCTGAGGCAAATACAGGACTTTGAATGGCATTTAGAAATTAAGAAAGGTCTCATTAGAATAGAAAACACAGTTGAAATGTTAGGATTCAATTCTGGGATTCAATCTCGCTCTCCTCAGAGCGGTGCTCCCTTTAGAGACCTGACCACACACCGGCGTAGTTAAGGATTTCTCAGCATCGTCCAGCTCATGGTAGATCACCATTCAAGACAAGGTTTTAGCTCATTTTTTGCTTTCAGAGCACTTCCTGGTCAGGCAGGAACGGCTGTGAGCTGTTCTCCAGGAAGGAGCAATACTAGAGCAGCTGAATGCTGCCACGTTAATTCAGCACATCCAGAGCGCTGATCAACCCTCCTGTTCCATATTGCATGAGCCACAGGGATCAGCAGCCTGGTGGAACTGAGAATCACTCCGGCATTTATCCAGTGCACACAGAGAACAGGTATTTTTTATGATAATGGCACCTTCCCTTTCTCTTTCAGGATATTATTCTTGCAATTGAAATTCCAGAGATCTTCAATATTTCACATTAATGAAAAGTCACTGTTCATTCACAGTTTCAAACCCAATTTCTCCAGACATAAGAGATTCCAAAATTTTGAAAAGCGGCTGAATAATAATTTTACTTGGGGCTCTGAATTCAAATAGAAAATTTTGTCCAGCGCTGATTGTTGCCTTTTTATTTGTTACTGTTCCAATTATAGCTGGGAGAATAAGGCTGATTAGTATGCATTTCCATTCTTTTTAGCACGGTGGTCACAATTTCCATAGCATTTCTTTTTCTAAAGCAAGACGAAAACAGAGCAGGCAGTGGCGTTTGCATGCAAACGATTTGTCATTTACATACAAAAGAGTTGATTAGGTAGCAATACATGTGGCTGTAGGTCAGACAGTATGGTCATAATTGTTCTTTCTGTCCTTAAAATTACGAATTTTGTAATATTTATAGGAAAAAATTATACTTATAAATTCATTATGTTCACATTTCAGGTATTGAGTTACAAATTGTCTTAGAGACCTCTGTTTTTCTGTGATACTTTGGCTACAGCCCTGTGAGTGAAACTGGTTTTAGCTGATCCCTTCCTCAGTGCTTCCCAACCCTGTGCTGCAGATCACAGTCCACTGCCCTGGACAAACAAAGCTGTTTTGAGCATTCAAAGCTAATTGGGGTATCTGCAAGACCTGGCTCACAACAAACCATGTACAACAGCTGAGGTTGATGTCTCTGTGCCCTCGGAGTTCTGCCTGTGCTCCTGGGCTTGGCTCTGGGCCTCTCAGGCTCCTGCACCTTCAGCTGGAGTTCACTCACCTTGCTGAGGTGTGGATAAGACTCCTTGCCTCTCCGTTTGTCAGATCCTGCTCTCCCTGGGCAGCTCCAAATCTAATATTCAGTGAATGTTTCACCCCCAGCCTTTCCCACTTTGCAATGCAAACTTTGCTCTGCCCTCCCATAACCTCACCTTTAGCAGGTACA
Source organism: Donacobius atricapilla (assembly GCA_013397315.1). Lineage (NCBI taxonomy): Eukaryota > Metazoa > Chordata > Aves > Passeriformes > Mimidae > Donacobius > Donacobius atricapilla. The sequence continues at coordinate 203,686 of WBMY01009139.1, forward strand.
GTGGCCTCTTCTGATCTTTCTCTTTTTATTTTCATATTTCTCCTTTACTCAGCCAGCTCCACTTGTGTTCAAAAGTGGAGACATTCTTCTCAGCTCCCTTGGCTCAGGCTTATCCAACATTTGCCTTCTCCTCTGACTCTTCCTACTTCCCTGAATTAAGCAAGGTTTCCATGTCTAGCCTGCAGGTCAATCACAACCCTCACTATGAGCTTGGAGTTGACGTCCAGCAACCTTTTGCTGACATTATTTCACTTTTTGGTTCCAACAGCAAAAGCTCATTTGTCTATGTATTTGTCCTAGTGGATGTCAATGTGCTGGGAGCAGCTAAAATTAATTCTCAGTACATTCAATGACTTCAATAATTATTTACTTTATGACAAAGAAAACTCCACATTTAAATGAGGCAAGAGTAGGATCTGAGAAATACCTCAGCAGTCTCCTGAGAGAGGAAGTGGGAACCAGCCCTGCCGCCTCACTAAAGAAGTGCAATATGCAGCTGTCACATGGAACTAGGACATGATGAACATCATGGAAAAGGTAGCATGAGGATTCACTCCAGGCTGCAGTGATGTGCTGTCATTCTGGAGCATCACAAATTATCAAGTGGCTGCTGGCTTGGGCTTTAAAGGAGCAGTCAAAACACATAAGGAAAATCAAAAGTCTAAAGTAAAATTGCTGATTTTTTTTTCCTCATGGCATGGACTTGACATTGAGTTCCACCTTACTGTGCCCTTCAATGTGGATTTGTACTTTTGGAAGGCACAGAGGATGTCCACCTTGGTTAATACATGCTCAGAACTGTGCTATTGTAGTTAGCAGCCTTTTTAAATTATTATTATGAGCAGGTGAGTTAAGGCTGTTTATCTGATATTTGCACTTTCCTGGCTAAATTCAGACTGGTGAACCTGATTTAAAGCAGAGAAGTGGTACTGGAGTCCATGGGGTTATTCACTGGCATTGGGATTATTGAGCAGCCCCCTTGATGTGGCATTTCTGGTACCTTTGGTGGTTACACTGAGATTGTGTGTGAGTTTAGATGGAGTTGTGCATCCCAGGGCTCAGCCAGGTTTTGGTCCTAGCAGTGTTAGGAATGCTGTCAATGCTCCATCAAATGGATGAAATTGCACTAATAGGTATTTAATTATCTACTCATGTTGAATGTGAAATGAGTTGGACTGAAATAACAGAGTCTGTCAGCTCTCAGACTTACCAAGATTTACCAAGATTTGCACTTGCTTGTTGTTGTGACCTTGGCTTTTTCGGGCTGAGCTGGAGGACAAGGAAGGTGCTCCTGGAATTTCTTCCTTCCTGGCATCCTGAGGGTTCTGACCAGACTGTGCACATCTCCCATCGCTGATGCACTGGGTGCAATTCTATATTTCACTCACAGAGCTGTGCAATCCTGCTCGTGACTATCCCCAAAAACAGTCTGGGGAACAGCTCAGCCTTTATGGTATTTCCCTTCAGAAATGAGTAACCAACAAGTAATTTATTGGAAGTTGTACATTATAGGAGAGCTACCAACACTCAGGACTTTTAATTTCTATTTACTTTTGTTTCCCCCCAAAATTTACAGAAAGTCATTGATACTTTATTAAGAAAATAAGGTAAATTAAATTGATCATATCTACAAAAGACTTTTCCATTGGTATTTAGTCATTTTGCCTACTGGAGGAGAGAAGGAGAATGTTTTTGCCTGGAGGTATCTCCCATCTGGAAATCACATAAATTTTTACTAGAAATTAAATCATTCAAAATAAACTGGAGTAAAGCTTGTGTTTTAACTGTTTCCACGTTCTTTAAAGTATACTATACTTAACCCATAAGTGCCTTGGGCATTTTATTACTCTGAGTTAATGAATGCTAATTGCTTGTTGAATTTGAGATCAGCAGCTCCTCCCTTCTTTAACGCTTTTCACTGGTGTTACCAGGAGTGTTTGCTTAAAGAGGAAGGTTTCCAATTTATCATATTAGTTATATGTGCAGCTCCTTTGGCTTTATGGAAAATGAATAAAATTTTCTCATTCTTACTAATTCATTATACACATTTCCCCTCTGGACTTTACAGAACGCCCCAAATTTTATTTTCCAACAAATCAGAAGCATCCCAACTTTTTAATAACTTATCAAGCATTTTAATGTAAATACATGAATTTCTATCTACATCCTCATGCCCCAAAATAATTTGCCTGTTATCTAGGGGAAGGCAGGCATGCTCATTATGCTTTTTGCAGCCTGTGAATTGAGATGTCACTCTGCATGACAGCTGTGCTGTGAAGGACAGATGTCTTTCTGCCGTGAATAAGACCAGAAAAAGTTGTGTTGCAGAACTGCTTTTGCCACGTCTCAGTAGTCTAGTGAGGTCATTTCCATAATCCATGGAACTGCTGCTAAAATTAGGGGTGTATCCATGGCTGTGTTGTTGGAGCTCTGTAGGGAACTGAGTGAGAGATTGCTATATATTAATTATGCCTTCTAATTATGTCCTTTTAGAACCCTCCTCATGTCCCAAAAGAATCTTAGAATGAATGAAGAAGAGCCTAATTCCTCATTTATGTGGAGGAATTCTCTCAGTAATCATATTCAGAATGGCAAATCAGCTGAGAGTACAGTGTCTGCATTGACTTTAGTTTCTGTTTTTCTGTAGGCAGGAGGACCAGGGTTTTGACTTAGTCATGGCACAGATTAATTCATCCAGGTGCTTGTATCTGAGGAGAGGAGAAGCTTAAATCTACTTGATTTTCCTATTTGAGGAGTGTTCTTTCACCTGGCTAGGGCAGTCTGTTCCCACTCCCATTTCTTTTGGGGGAAATAGTTGGGAAGCATGGACATGCTGAAATCTCTTGTACTGCCACGGCAAACCCCTTTGCTTCACAGCAGTATTTTTATGTCTCAGCATCATGCCATCTAAAAAGCAACGCCGAAAAAATGCTTTTAAGACAGGTTGACTTGACTAGGAAATAATTTCAGCTTGTTTAGAAGATATTCAGCCTTTCAATGAACATCCCATCGAGTGTGGTACAGGGACTCTCCTGGACCTACCATGCCTCCTGTGCTCCTTCTGGAGCAGCATTCCCAAATAATGCTGTGGGGCTCACTTGGGAACACCAAAACACAGCCTGCAGTCTGCTGCTGGTGCCAAAAGGGTTAAACCCCATCTGGGCCAGTTATCTGCGTGGAGCTTCAAACAGCCACAATCGACATCAAAAAGGGACTGCAGTGACTCCTTGATTAAAGCTCAGGTAATTTAATTATTTGCCTTCATGAATCAAGGGGTCCTTGAACAAGCTCAGGATGCCTGGATATTAGAATATGGGAAATTTATTGTTTCACTCCTTCTAATGTTCCAACATCAAAGAGAGCCTGTTCCTATAAACAAAGCAGTGGGAAGTCAAAGAATTCAAGTAAAAGCTAATGTGGAGAGACTCTGTTCTCTAAGGTCTTTGTGAGCTGAAAATTAAGATGATTCCTGTGGGGTGAGATATTTACTGCTGTGATTCTTTGTGTCTGTTTCATGTAAGAAAACACCTGTCCCACGCTGAAATGCTCAGCTCCCGCTCCTGTACAGCCGCTTGGTTGCCGTTGTTTTCCCTGTTCCTCCGTTTTGGGCGACGTTTCGCATTTTAGGTTGCAAATCTGTCTGTGCCAAGCTCTGAGTGGCTCTCTGACCACGTCACGCTTTGAGATTGTAATTAGCACGGTGCAATTAGACTGGGCCCCCTTGTGCGGGGGCGGCTCCCGCAGCATCCCGGCCAAAAGCCGGGATAAATTCGAGAGGGGAGCTCAGTCCGAGCCCTCCCTGTGCCTCTCTCAGCGGCAGCGATCGTTCACAATCAGGGAGGCAAAAATGGATTGACATTTTTAAAACCCCAACCGCAGCAGAGAAGCGTGAGCTGCCACCAGAATGAATCCTCTGCCCGCAAAACTAAATGTGGCTTTATGTCCAGGAGAGATGAATTCCTCTCTATCTTTCCCTTGTCTTTTCATTTTTACATTCTCTTTTCTCGGTCTGCCAAATTTTCTTTCTCAGCTGGGGCCTGACCCCTGTTGTTTCCTTGTTCATGGAGCAAACACAAAATACTAGAATTTCTTCGGGTAAGTGCCAGCCTTGGTGTGTGTGTTGTGTGTTTATGTGCTACGTCATTTCTGCATAACAGCTCTCTCCTTGCCTGCGCTGCCCTGATTTGGGATGCGGTTTTGGATGCCTTTTATTCACAACCTGCACCAGTCCTGCGTGTGAAGCTGCTGCTGAAGGCACTGAGATGTCTCTGTACTTCCTCATGTCTCAGCTGGAGCCAAAATAAATTAGTGGGAGACAAATCAGCAGAGAGTGGAAACAAATGCAGTCACTACTTGTGGTGATAAATGTTTCTGAGAAAGATATAAAAGTTTTCTAAATAGAAAATAAAATCGTGGCTCAGCTCACGTGCTCATATTTACCTGTTGGATGAGAGCCACAAATTTCTAATGCTCTAGATCCTTTTGCAAATGAATTTTTTTCCTTTAAAAATGCGATGGAAATATTTTAATGGAAGGGCTGCAAAATGCAAAATATTATAAATAAAATACTTAATTATTTTATACATCACAGTGATAATTAAGATAGCAATGCAGTATTTTGCTTGCAGGAGCTCTACAGAGAATTCTGTTTAAAATGGGGAGAGGATGCTTGGAGAGATGTTCCTCTGCTTGGTGTAAAGGAGGTGTAACCTTCATCTATTGATTAATTGTAGAACAGCTCTATCAGCTCTGTGCATATCAGTTCCCTACAGATTACAGAATTTAATCAACTGAGCTCCGTTTTAGAGACATTCCAAATTCCTACAACAAACCCAGTGTTGGGGGTTTGTTATTGGAAGAATGTTTTGTTTGAAACTTTTAAAACTGTTCAGTCCCATTTTTCAGTTTCTTTAATTTGGACAGGGAACTTTTAAGCCCAAAAGACCTTGCTTTTAATTTCCATGAACTAAACATGGTCAGTTTATTACCAGGTGAAAATCTTATTCCCTATTTTCTGAGAAGTCAGCCACAGAAGGTGTTTATTTCACTCAAGGGGAAGTTGCTTGGATAGGATTTTCAGTAGCATCCAAGACACCCAGGCAGGATTGCCAAAAAGTTTTCCAGGCCAGCTTGGATAGGGTTTGGAGCAACCTGATCTTGTGGGAGGTGTCCCTGCCTGTGGCAGGGGGTGATTTTTAGGATCCTTTCCACCCCAAACCACTCCATGATCCTGTATGAGAGCATGCACCCCCCCCAGGTGTCAGTCACAGAATTCCTGTGAGCTCCTGGTACAAACAGGAGCTTCTGGCAGCCTCAGGGTTTGCCCCAGAGCTCAGAGGCGCCGTGGGCAGTGGATGATGCCACGGCAGAGCTCTCGGCCGTGCCATTACCAGAGGAGGAGGAATTGATTAGCAATAACACACTTCATTAACAGTGCACTTTCTCAATCATTGTAATTGTGGCTCTTCCCCTAAAACATCAAGTGGAGCAGGTTTTGTTTCAACCAAATCAATCTAATGTGTTAGAATTTACATAATTTCCTCTCACTTCGTTTATGCAGCAGCAGGAATTTTAATTTGCATTGTCTGTATAGACTATAATCAAAGTGTTAAGAGCACAGGGTTTTTTCATTATGTATGGCATGTGGTGACAAATTTGCATAATGGGCCACATCTTGCTGAAATGTTCCTTCTTTCCCCCCACCCACCTTGGCAATTTCATCTATAACTGATTATCTATAAACCTGGTAATTCAATTACAGAAGACTTTGAGTCCCTTGGAATATTTAGTGGGGAGAATTATCCCTATAAAAATTTAAAAAGTGGATTAAATATCATACTGGAAGATGAGAAGAGCTAAGGGAAATCCTTGAAACTGGGCTGTGTTTCCTGATTTAGGAGAAAGCTGATCTAAACCCATTGTTGCTGTAGAGTGAAGGTGAACATTCAGAGGATGAATGGAAAGGTACCTTTTATGTTTGTTAATGGAAATTCCTACGTAGTCTCTTTCCTATGAAAATTTTCAGGACTAAGTTAGGGACTAAAAAGCCATTAAGCAATTAAGGTGCTGTAAATGAAAACCTCCATCACAGACTGTTGTCTGCCAAGGACAACATTTGCTTTATTTTATTTGAAAATGAAGTGCTTAGCGCATTTTTTTTAATAGAAGATTATTATATTTTAGAACACAGAGAAAAAAAATGGAGGAGCTGAAAATATTATCTAAATGAGGGATGTGAGGCATCCTTTGGTTTGCATAGCCAGGCCCTTCATGGAGCATCTCAGAGCATAAGAATTATCATTTGGATCTTCAGCTGGTGAGTTTTGGATGTGGCACAGTTTCATTTTCTCTTTTGCTGCCCAAGGATAGTCAGACTAAAATGTAGGAATTTACACTTATTTTTATTTTATCCAGCTATCTTACAATCCAACAAGTAAACAAATATAAACAAATATTTTCTACGCACTAACATGAACAGAAATTCAGGTAGTACAAGATTTATCTGCCTTTGATCAAAGTAAAGCTCCTGACAGAAATGCAAAACATCTTTAGATGTCGACAGCCACGTTCGTTGTAAGAGAGTACATGGATAGGTATTTCAGTCCTTTTAGGAAACATTCATACAGATAATTTTATTAGCACATCCCTAAATCCCTCATCTGAGGTGAAGAGTTTAAAACTCCCAAAGTGCACTGTATTATTTTAGCTAAGAAAAGCGGCTGTGGGTGTAGTACATGCATGATAACTTGTGTTTGCAAGTTATGTAAGAAGAGGAGCAGACACAAATCTGACGTTTGTGAATCTTTCAATCTCTGCTTGAAACTGGAGTAAAACTTTGAGAAGGCTGTTGGCACCCAAAGTCTGCCAAAAGGCTTTTAAACAGAGCTCTGCTGCTGTGGATGCAACAACTGCACGCAGGAGAAGGAGAGGGAGCACTCTGAGTTCACATTACCAAAGTTTTAAGATTAATGCTTAGAGAGAGGGTTGCTCAGTTGGTTTAGAGAGGTGCAGAAGACAAATGTAAAGTCACTTAGCCTTTGAAAGAAAGAAAATCCCAGGAAAGGGGAGGCTCATTTTGCACTGGACTCACCGCTAAAGGATCCTATTAAGGTGATTAAGCTGTAACATCCTCAAGCCCTAGCAGTGGTCACTTTTTTTCCCAGCTTTTCACAGAAGTTGCTGTATGTGCTGCACAGTCTTTGAAAATGTCATCTCCCTCTGCTGTCCAGCTCCTCTGGCAGGGCCTCTCTTGCCTACTTTCCATCTTTTTATTTGCTTACTTATTTTCCTGCCATTTCTCCACGTCCATTAAATACTGTTTAAAAATCTGAAAGGATCTCCCAAGGTTTACAGAGACAGACACATAAAAAGGGCAAGTCAGTCTTGGTTGTCTCTTTGCCCAGCAATATTCTCAGGGATAAACAGTGTGTATGCTCAAGATTCACGTCCTTAGAGTGCTCCTAGATGAGGGTCAGAGGAGGGGGTGAGGGAATGTGTACAGTTTTTTTAATTGTTTCCTCTCCATACCCATTGTGGACAGCTGCAGGCAGCCCAAACTGATCTTGAGAGCCTTGCAGAATATTCTTGTCGAATTGAAATCTCCCTTGAACCACACCGGGTTCTGGAATCTGCTCAAGCAACAGCACATCTTGCTGGTGATTAAGCACCAGCTGAAAAAACACCCAGAAATGGAAGCGTCCCCAGAGCTCCTCCCAGCCACCTGTGGGGAGACAGCCTGTCCAGGTGAGAATGGCTGTTCCCAAAAGGCCAAGGAGAAACAGGGAAAAGTTGAAATATGGGAAGATATGTTAGGGGCAATACCGGTTCATCCCATCCAAGGATGTGCCCTCTCTGGGGAGCTGCAGCTGGAGGCTGGGGGAACCGCGAGCACCCCTGTCTTTGTATTAACACAGGGAATTAAACCAGCCAGGTCAGCTCGGGTAATCTCAGTCTGCAGCAGCACCTCTGAACTGGCTCTGTCCTGCTGCGTTCTAGAGGGATCAGAGCTGCTGAAATCTGAGCAGTGCACTCAGCCTGCTACTGCCTTGAGAACAAAATGCAAGAGTCGGTGCAATGTATCTCAACCCAGCTCAGCAGCTCCTGGCTGCTGCAGGTGCTATCGCTCCCAGCCTGCTCCCTGCAATTTCAGATAGAGTTTTTCTTGTCCATGGCTTCAGCAGCTGTCACGTAGATCAGGCTCCAGCCCAAATCTCTGTCTGTGGCACTCTTTTCGAATAAGAAAAATGTGTTTTACAACTCAGTGTGAGAGATGAAAGTGAAATCAGATAAAGTTAAAATGCTTTACAAGTTTAGCAAGTTGTGTCTTGAAAAGGCTACAGAACTTGGGCAGCCACTAAAATAAAATGTACATGAATCAGTTGAAATAGCAGCTATTTGTTGTAAATGCTGCTATGCACAATTAAACAGGACCACTTTTATTTTTGTAAAAGGCTATAGCTAATCCAATGAGAGAAGTGCTTAGATTAGGGTAATTAAAAGAGCAACTGCATCTCCTTTCTAACCCCAGGAGGAGAGTCTGGCACCCAGGTAGGAGAACAAAGGAATGGTTCATCTTTCACTCATGTGCTGTGGTTTGGATAAGACTTTCGCAGGCCTGGGTCACTCACTGGCGTTGTTTTACAGATTGCACTCTTCTTTTGGAACATGGAATAGAATTTTTTTTTTTTTTTTTTTTTTGTTTAAATAGTGTCATCCAGGGCTTTTACATTGCAAAGATGTTCCTCTTCCCGAACCTGTGCTTGATTTCTGAAGCCCTGTTCTTATGGCACTTTGAGGTTTTCATCTTCTAGTGCACATCTGGAGTTTCCTACACTCAAACGTGTATCCTGCTTACGTGTGATGGTGTGTTAGGAGCTGAACCTTTTCAGTGTCCTTCTTTGCCTGCCTGAGTCAAAGTCTTGAAATTCCTGATGTTCCTTTTTTTATTCAGTAGTGCATAGAGACACTTTCTTTGATAATTTACATGATAATACAGAAGTGAAAGTAGAAACCCCTTGATTTAAGTGCCATTATTTATAGGGTGCTTTGAAACTCTTAAAAACATCGGTGTTGATATCTTTCAAAGGAAATAGATCTGGTGCAAATACACAAAATATTCCACTAATGGTTCTTTCTCTCTTTGATCCTGTTTCAATCCAGGGACTATACAAAAAAATCCAGTAGGTTTAGACCTATTAAAAGCTATTTAATAGGTTTATTGGAAACTTACTTTTTAATCAGGGAAAGATCAGCAATATGACACTGCCAGCTCGAGAGGAAAAATGAGATGTCTTGTACCTGAAATAAGTGCTACAAGCCTTTGTGAGGCAATGGCTGTATTTTTTCCCCTGCATGATTAGATTTTATAAATATCCTGCCGTGTTCAGGTGTGTTCTCATCTGCCCATCAGCAGTGCAGGGCTGTGCTCCCCTTGCAGCTGACAAGCAGCCAGCATCTGTTAATGACAGCACTGGGATTTTTGGCACCTTTTTTACACCGCACCGACTCCATGCTCACAGGGTAATTATCTCTCAGCTCTGCTCTGTGGCACTGAGCACAGCGTGTGCATCACTGCTGCGTCCGGGAATTTCCCTAGAATTTCTTATGATTTGTGGGGAAAAGGACTCTTCACTCCAAATATGATTCATGCAGGGGTATTACAAATACCAGTTCCTTGTTTCTTTTCTGAAATGTTTTCACTCAATTTGGGGTAGGTTACAACGCTGGGATAGGGGATGATAAGCAACTTTGAATATTCTTGGAGATCAGAGGAATTCCGGCACATACTTGTGTGGAATGCATCAGAACTGTTGAGGATGGTTTATAGGGTTAAATGCAGACAAAAGCAGAGATCATGGAGGTGCTGTACCTAAAATCTTTGTTTCATGTAAAGCTTAACCCTGGAGGAAGCTCTTTATGGGCTCCATCATAAGAGCTGAAATATGAAATAGACTGAGCAGTGCCAGAAGCAAGAGGAACACACAGATCCTCTTTGCTCCCTATGAGTCTGTCAGATGAAAGAGGTATAAAATTAATTCTTACTTATAATTTTTCACCCCAATGTTGCTTCATCTTTCACCTTTTCAGTGTCTGGGTCTTTTAACCTGTCTCTACTGCCTATTTTTCAATATCCTCATACCATGGATTCCCTTTTCTCATTCTTGATCTCCTTCAGCTCCATGAGATTCTTTGTGCTGAGCTGGCTGTGGTCTGAGGGTTCACAGTGCCGCATGCAGCCGATTCCCAACCTCAGTTCAGGTTTTCCAGCACACTTACTGCAGGGATCCACAGGGATCCCTCTTTTGCTCTCCTTTTGTTGTTGGCTTTGCATTTCATTTCTTTCTTTCTTTCTTTTCTTGTTTTAAACTGTGATTCTAATTATTTCAAGCATAATTACATACATCAACATTTTGAGAGTACTAAATGTTGTGCAAAACACTAAACCAGCCGGTTTAAATCCTCAGAACCAAATGGTGTCAGCAGGCTTTTGAAGAGGCTGTGGATTGCCCAAGGCAGCTGAGTGAGGAGTGTTGGGTTTCTGCTGCCACAACCCTCAGGTGGCACCAGCCCAAGTGCTCGTCAGAGGAGTTTCTCCAGTTTCTCCTGAGGAATGATCAAAATGAAGTTGCCACAGCCCTCCCAGCTCAGCTGCACAAGCTTCCATTGCCTGAACCTCCACTGACCCCTCCAAACCAGGCTGTCCTGAGCCCCACCCCAAATAACATCCCGGGCAAGTTGCTCCTTCTAAAGTCTGCTGGAGGAAATATCACAGGAATGGGGACCTTTGAGTGAAGGAATACCAAAACTTGTCTTAAAAGTTCCGATAAAAGAAAATAAAGAGTGGCATTAGTTTTTTGTAATTACATTTTTCAGATTTGTTTGCTATCTTTCGGATCAGAGAATGCAAATTCTATTTGGAGTGTTTTTTCTGTATAAAATATCCATTGTGCTCTTTCAAATTAAATATTGCATGTTTTTGAAATTCTCACAGACCCTGGGAAAACCAAGGGGTGTATATTGAATTAGTGGACCTCTAGTGAAATCTGTAATCTTGTCCAAATCATTAAAAAATAAATTTTGTAAAAATTTTTCAAACTGTATCAGTTCACAAGATGTTCCCTGTTTTTCATTTGTTCTTTTCTGACTGTTTCAATATGACTATTTCAGTTCTGATTACTTGTTTCTTCATTTTAAATGGAGGAGATGTAAAGATTTTATTCTTGCAGTAAAATGTTCCTTGAGGAAGTGTGAGAGTACCAGAGAATGAGACAAAATTCAGATAAAACTCTGTAATAATATCTCAAGGAACTGCTGAGGTTTTGAAAAGAAAGAACTTTAATTTAATACAGAGTAGTCATTTATTTCAAGTTTTTTCTTCCGATATTATGGTATAGAATTTCAATATTTATTTTTCTGATTCTTGAACTGTTATTTTTTTTCTCCAGCTTCTTTTAGGATAATGTTTTCAGGTATCTATTCTGCTCATAAATCCAGTAGTTGCAATCCTTTATGCAGAAAATAAAGGACATTTACTTGTCCTTTGTGGATGGTTTCTCAGATGCCAAAACAGGCAAAAATCATAAAGTGACAGACTTGCTGTAATTTTAGCTACTTATTTCCTGGAAGAAAAAAAACTTGAATTTTTAATTCAGAGGAAAATTAATTCCATCCCTTAGTATTCTTAGTAAATGACTCATGTAACAGTTTTCAGGCACCAGCAAATCTGTCTTTGGGTAAGACATAAGATTGAACTTCAGAGGAACTGCTGACGCCCACATGGTGTCAGTTGGACTCAGCTGACACCACTTTCAAATTTATTTCTTTGTCTGCCTCTTGCTTCTCCGTAGGAGAATATGTGGATCTCTTGGAAGGCGTATGGAGCACAGAAATGTGTGTGCAGTTGGTGGGAGAGCCTTTGCTTGGCGTAGCAGCAGTAGTAGCTCTGTTCAGAGAGATGGACACAGGGAAAATCCACTAGCACAGATTCATGGAGCTATGGAATAGAGGTGGACTTCACAGGTCAGAGATCTGAAATGATTCCTTTTTTTAATATTATTATTTGTAATTAGTTTTAGGTCAGGACAGTGGCAGGAAACAGAATTCTCTTCAAATGGATATTGTTATCTCTTAAAGAAATGTAATCTCACCAAACCATCTGCTCCAAGTTTGGAGGTTTTTTGTGGTTCAAACTTAAAAAAAAAAAAAATTCTCATGAAGAAGACATGTTTTGGGTCCTTTTCTGAAGCAGAAAGTGTTTGCTGATAGAGTTCTGCCAGGATAGCTGTATCAACAACGCTCCTTATTTTAAGCACAGCGTGTGCTGGCAAAGAAATGCTTTTATCAGTTCAGGGATAAAACTCATATGGCAGAAATGCCTTGGGTTCTGCCAGCTGAAAAACTTCTCGGGTTTTTGTCTTACACTGTCAGGAGGGGCTGAGGCATCTCTGATGTAGGCTGGACCCAAATTTTCAGGGAGCCAGAGAAAGTGAGACATTGCTAATTTAGACATCTCTAAAGTTCATGCTGTTTTTTAGACATTAGTTCTAGAGTCACTATTTTAAAGAAACACTGTTATCACCAACACAGAGAGGTGTCAGTGCAAAGGGATTTAAGGTCTTGTGAAAACTGACAGAAAAGATTGATAGACTATACGGTTAATGTCACATTTCCTAATCTAGAGATATCTGAGTAAAAAATGTGGGTTCTTTTCCTACCACTGTGGATTCTTTTAGTGGCTTGTTTTATGGCCTTTATCCAGGCCATTCATCTCTTTACCACCCCAGGTGGCTGTGCCCATCTCTTGGAATATGTTTGCATGTGGTTTTAGAAATCAAGAGATTTTAGGGAGATAGGTCCTTCTGTCAAACCTGGAAGAGTTTCCAATCAAAGTAATCTAAAACAGATGAAGACTTTTCTTACATAAAAGCCATGTGCTGACCCAAAAACCTGTGAATGTAACAGTGACTAGCAATGCCCTTCAGTTTGTGCCCTTCAGTTCAGACCCTTCAGAGGAGCTGTGGCTCACTAGGTACATCATTATTAAATTAGCAAAATTAAGTACTTCTTAGCTTGGAAATGCCGCTAAGCCATTGCTGGTGAACAATGTGTCGTTTATGCACAGTGCAACACAATCCTCAGTGCAAAGCACCATTTCCATTTTCCTCTGTATAAGCTTATAAGTGCAGAACATATTTACTCCAGGCCTATGGTGTTTTTCTGAAGACAGGACTGCTTATGGAGAGGTAGGACAAAAAGTAAGTAAAGCAAGCTCTCAGACCTCTGTCCCAGATGTGTGTCTGGGTCTGCCCACAGCAGTTACAGGAGGATACTGCTACACCCTCTTGCCTCTTGTCCACTGAGAAATTTTCCAGCAGTACACATGGGTCTCGAGCCTCTCTCAGCTGTGCAGAAAGCCCTTTATTACTGCTGATAACGGAGGGACCTGCCAGGGCCACGTCCTGCTTCTTTCAGACTCAGCTGCCCAGCTGGTCCTTAGGTCAGAGCTGTGACTGCTGCTCTAGGTTAGGACGGGCTCGAGCTGCTGAGCAGAGATGAGACACCAAGGGAGACATTCAAGGGGAGAAGAGGTGCATGGGATGGGAGATACAAATGTCAGGAGCATTCCTTTCCATGGGAGCCTTTGTGGGGTTATTTCCCTTTCAGCATTTTTGGTTTGTAAGCAATGAAACTGTGAGTTTATATTGTGGGGATGGCATAAAAATGCAGGGTGAGGATCAGCTGGAACCAGATCATTTCTTTGCTAGTAGGTTAAGAAAAGTGCTTGATAAGCACAGAATTTATATCCTAATATATTGTATATATTACTATATAGTATATATACTAATATATACTCTTGGCAATATTGTCTTTACAACAATTTTCTGTTCTGTTCACTTTGTCCTTCTTTCTCCAAAAGTTACACTTAATGAAAATAGGCTGCAGTTTTGGTTTCTAGTTTAAGCACATAGGAGAGAGTTCTGACTCAATGTTTTATGTTCCATTTTTTTTTACTGCTCTGTATTTCATAGACTGCTTTGGATTTTATTAGTTGTGTCACCTGCTCTACGTACAAAAGTCACATGAATTAAGCAAAACTTGTTCTTTGTTTTGGGATTTAGGACTTCAAAAGTGAGTTAGGCCAAAACAAAAGTTACCAGTGCAGATGCACAGAAGATACTTAAGGCTCTGAAAATTAGAAGAAAATTAACATTTTAAGGCATTTAAGACTTGCTGAGTCTGGAATGAAAGACAGGTGATGTCTTGGCACAGCAGCTGTACTGAGGAGATCCTGGCAATGGCATTTTGGCAATCCAGACAAAGCTGTGCTCTTCCTAAACACACTGTGAACCCGATCCTGCCTTCCCTCCAGCTGGAGCTGGTTCATCCTGAACCCTGCTTAAACAGGGAGCATGTTTCACCTCCAGCTAAAAATCTGACCTGAAGCTGGTACTGAAAACATATTTAAGGCAAGGCAGGAAAAAAGGTTAACATCATTTTATTGAATTGGAGTTCTTCCTTCCCAAGAACAGGAAGATTTTACTCTTGAGCTGTGTGCTGTTTATTTGGAGAGGTACTAAATGGTGATGAAGGAGGATGGAGTGCTTGCTAAATACTGCAGAGATGCTCCAATAGCAGCCTGAGCTTCTGCTCACATCTTACCAGGAGTGCAGAATACAGCAGCATGGCTTCAGCTCTTAGTAATTCTTCTAATGTGCTCAACTTGTGCTCAGCTTGTCTCCTTTTCCCTAATTTTGTGGGCCTAAAATCTGAGTATAAATCAGAAGTCACCTGACTGTCTCTTATGATGTTTGTTGTTTTAGTGCAGCAAAGCCATTTTTATTGTTGGATAATAGACAAAATGCTTGAGCTGATATATCTTATTAGGCTTCGTATCAATGGATGCAATCTTGACCAAACCTGCATTTCAGCCTGTCCTGGTTTAGGGCAAATTTTGGGAGGAGACCTCCGAATGGGGTTCCTCTGGAAAAAAACCAAACCCAAACGGCCCCTCCTCCACCACTGGTCCGGAAGAAACTTCCTTGGAGAAAAGTGGAAAAAAAAGCTATTTATTTAACAAGCCCACAAGCACACAGGATGAATAATATGAAACAATAAAACCTTTCGTTGACGTGAGATGGCAAAATGAGAAAAGTCCTTGCTGTGGGTGCAGCTCATCTCTCTCAGTCTCTTATCAATTCCTCCAGCACTGGAGAAAAATGCCGTCCTGGGCTCCGGAGGGCACAGGTGTGATCTCTCAGTTCTCCTCTGGGTTTTCAGTCCGGGGCAGGTTTAAACAGTCCCAAGAAAAAAAAAGGAAAAATAAAACAAAACAAAAAAACCCCAGTTCTCTGCCCTAGCTAGCTAAAACTAAAAAGCACAGGAGATCTCTGTCTGAGCCTCTGCTGAACAGACCATCCCGGAGAGGAATGCGGAGGAGTTAACACAGTTTTTCAAAACAAACTGTGCACTCTAAGAGTCAACCTTAAAGGTGCAGAACACAATATACAGAAGAGACGACTGGGGATACAGGCATCATAAAGTCACTCTAGGACACAGCCCAAGTGGGGGGAATTACAAAACCTCACTGTGCTGTTTGTGATTGAGGCAGCCATCATGTTTGCTAATGGGAGATAATGATTGCTGTAAATTGGGAAACAATTAGTTTGGATTTGACAGCAGAAGGGTTGGGCATTCAACTGGATGGAGCTAATGAGAAATTCTAACTGTGATGATTATGGTTTATCCACACAGGTGCTCCTACCTGGCCATAAAACCATGGTCACGCGTTCTCCTTTCCTCAGAATTTATGTGTTAAAATTAAACAGGTGGATGTGACAGCACACAGAAAATGGCTCCAACTGCCAGAGGGCAGGGATAGATGGGATCTTGGGAAGGAATTGTTCCCTGGCAGGGTGGGCAGGCCCTGGCACAGGGTGCCCAGAGCAGCTGTGGCTGCCCCTGGATCCCTGGCAGTGCCCAAGGCCAGGTTGGACATTGGGGCGTGGAGCAGCCTGGGACAGTGGGAGGTGTCCCTGCCATGGCAGGGGGGCACTGGATGGGATTTATGGTTCCTTCCAACCCAAACCATTCTGTGATTCTATGACTCTACAAAAAATACGTTGATTTGGTGTGATTAAGAACATACAGAACATTTTCTTTAGATTATTTTAATAGCATTACTTAATTTTGTTGCAAAAATTCATTTAATGAAGGTCATCCTGCTTTTCTATTTGCAGTATGTTCATGCAGTAATTACATACTAACATAGTAATTGAAAATTAGTTAATATCAGCAAAATAACAATGACTAGTGCATGTCATCAACTTTTCTCACCTCACTTGGCCATCTCCACAAGGTCAGTGACATGCAATGTTGATGGAATAGTGTTTATTTGTGGGTTTTTTGTGGACTGTTTGGTGCATTTTGAGCTGGGCTGATGTGATGTACAAGTCCTGTGTGATAATATTCAGTTTCCTAAATGGATGTGTAGTTCTTGGAGTTTGGATCCTGACAGGGATATTAGCAATGACAACTTGAAAGGCTGCTGTGACTAGTTACACAAAATATGCTGTTTCAGCAGATGCACTCGATATTCTGGATTCAGGGAAGCATTTGCAGATACAGGATCTGAAAGTGTGTGAATTTGATCAAAATGTTTTAATCAGAAATTAATATTTATTGTGCTTTGGCAATATTTGCATAGCTGTTATAATGGCTTATGGGTGTATCAGACTACTTAAAAGTAGTGGAAAAAGAATGAATTTGTTGGGGTAAGCAGCTAAATACAGACAAACCCCTCTGCATCCAGGGGGTTGGAGTAAGATTTTCATGACAACTGATGGCTGAAATTTTATTCAGGAGCCCAAGGCACAGCAGCTCATCTCTGTAAGGCAGAGCAGTGAAATCCATGGTTCTGCTATTAGTCATAAAATCACCACATCAGTAAGTTTGGAGAAGTCCTTTAAAATCATCAAGCTCAACCAGTGCCACCACCATGTTCACCACTGAGAAAACCCTCAGCGTCCCCTCAGAAACTACCACTCCTATAGGATCCCCCACTCAGCCTTGCTGTCCCATGCTCACAGTTATTTTTACGTTTTTACGTTTATGTTGTCTCCAGATCCAGAACTAAATCCGTCTTTTTTTTCCTACTCAAAAAATGTCAATGGACTTGAGAATCTAACAAGCCTTTTTTTCCCTCACACAGGGGCACTTAAAATACTTCCATTGTTTCCCTTACCCAAAGATGAAAATAGACTTGTGGGTCTTGCCTTCTACCATGAAGTTGAGAAAATGTGGATTTAACTCCAAGTGTTTGTAGAAAAAATGAATTATAAAAATTTCTTCAGAATTCCCAGCTTTTGATTAAAGCTGTCCACCCTTGCCATTGACGACACCAGAAGGTTTGCAGCTAAGCCTTCCTGATGGTTTTTATATACATAACTTATTTTTAACCTTTTATTTATTGTTGCAAACTGATGCTTTCAAGTCTCTGATGCCATTTCCCCCCTGACATCTGAATGAGTCATACAGTGCCTTTTATTAATTGTTTGGTTATTTTTCCTGTGCTGTTGTTTCATCTTTTGATCTACCTGGCTCACAAATACTGAAGCTTGGAATTCAGCTGCAAGGTTAAGCACTGTAGCCTGTTTGTTTTCACCTTCTAATTTTTATTTACTTAATCATGTGAGCATGTAATTAATACTTTTCAGTTATTTCCATTGAGGTCACCAGATTCTCCATACTTTTCAATATCTCCTGTAGTCAGGACCTTTCATCATTGTCTAATTCAGCTTTTAAGTACAAATCTCTCCTAAGTTTTAATATTTGTTATGTGCTGACTAAAAATCACTGGGTTTTTGGTTTCGTTTTCTCTGGAGTTAGTGGAACTTTCTCAGGGTAACCTTCATTTTCCTGGCTGTGATCACTGCTGATAACTGGATTCCAAAATTCAGCTTTTACCTTCCCTTAATGGCTCATGCATTTTATTATTGAAGAGTTTAGAATAAAAGGTAATTTTGGATAAAGGTTAAATGTAAGTGGGTAACTTTCATGAAATGTCAACTTAATTTTAGCAAGATTCTAAAAACTTTTTTTTTTTTTTTTTT
>WBMY01009139.1:227025-267260 GCA_013397315.1 Donacobius atricapilla
GGGGGGGGATTTGTTGTTGTTGTTTGTTTGTTTTGTTTTGTTTTTAATACGATCCTTTTATTTTCCTAAAAACATCCTCTTGTTGGTTGAATAGGAGTTTACCACGATTGCCAGTACTTTGGAGCTCATTTATTGTTATTTAAAGAACTGCCAACAGCACCTAGGACTATCTCCACATAGCAAGATCAGTGACAGATACCAGCAGGAATTCTTCCCTAATTGTGCAGTTTCCCTGGAATATGCAGAGCACTTGCTCTGTTATTGTTTGGTTGTGTGTATTTCTACTTCATAACCATTGTTGGGAAGAAACCTCCTAATGCACTTGCTTGTAGCCTGTAATAATTACACCACAAAAAATTAAAGTCTTGGTGTTAGTTGGGTAGCATAATGAAGAGCAGACAAATGTTAAATATTAATATTGTCAACTATTCTGGTTCATTTTGGCTGTGAACTTTAGTGTTATGAGCATTTCATTACATGCTGCAGCTGAAATACAGATATGCGCTCAAGTTACAGCTCCAACAACAGATAGGAAGGCAGGTTAGCAAATAGCAAAGTAACTCCATAAAAATATTAGTGTATTCTAATTTCTGGAATGATATTCTGAAATGATAGGTGATGGAAAATCATGTGCAAAACTATTAGTTTTGGGTAGAAAATGCACAGCAGGCATCAAGAAATGCTCCTAGTCCTTCATCTTCCACATTCTTACTCACTGATATTTAGCCCTGTTTTTAATGGTCATTGCTTAAAAATTATATGCATATACATATATATAATATACATAAAAAGATATGTGTGTATATATTATATATACACAAATATATTATATTTTGACAGTATCAAAATATCAGTTGCTCAGTACTGTTCAGTCCTGGAACCTGAAATTACCAGTTAAAGACGATTTGGAGTTGTTTTTTTCTTTGAATCAGAAATGTTTCTCTTGTCTGTCTGCATTTCTTTAGGCTTTCTTTTGTCAATATTTCAAGACTGCTTCATGGACAAATTAATGTGCTTGACATTGCCTTGTCCTTGATTGAGAAGCCAACTGTGTAATGTCCTTTGAGGAAACACAAAGGGAAATGAGGAAAAGCCAGCCAGGAAGGACAGAGACAGAATGGCTTCTGGTTGACCTAAAGTGAATTTACAATCTATTTTCCCTTCCTGCCACCCTCCCTAGATCTAGACAAGCTGTGACCTCTGGGAGTCTGGGAGGAGAATGGAATAGGAATAGGCAAAGGGATATATTTGGTCCAGAAATAAGCCTGAAACTTTTTTAAAAGCCTTACAGATGTTTGAAGAGTCATTGCAGGGTTGCAATAGGCTCCCCAGAATGAATCATGAATCTTCCTGGGCTGACAGAGATATTCAGTGAGTTGAATGAGGCTCACAGAAGTTCAGAAACATCAGATCTCTGTGGTAGCTTTGAACAACTCCTCTTTTCTTTATTTATTAATAAAATGAAGAAGGTAGGAAAAAAAAATGTTCCTGAGACCAAAGAATTTTGTCTCTCTTGAGTCTCTAGGACAGATTCTGAGCTATTCCCCTTCATAGTATCTCTGATGTCCCAGAATTATTCTTCCTTGGGTGTCTCCAGTGGACCTGGAACCAGCAGGATGATTTTGTAGAACATTTATATAAAGATTTTTTCAAAGGTTAGTTGAATTTATTTTTTGTGCTGAGTGTCCCCTACAGCTTGACTAATGGGGGCATTCAGCATATACTTCAGTGGCTCTCAATTTTTAGGCTTTCTTTTCAGGTCACTAGAAGAGATTGATAAAAGAGAGCAGAAGAAAGCCAGAGAAAGAAATAGAGAACAGCCTCCTGAAGGATAATATAAATAGAGCACCAAATGCTAGCGAAGACAGCCTCTGCTATGGATTTTCTCTAGAGGAAGGATCAGGCCATTCATGTTTAGTGGAAGAAAAGTACCAAAGAATAGGAAAATGGCAAGGGGAGGAAGCAAACCAGAAAAAAACCCAAAACTGTAGGGCAAATTTGCCATAAAAATCTTTCAGTGCTGACAAGCTCCCAATCCGTGGTGTCTGACATCTGCTGCCGGTGGAAGCTGAGCTTCAGCGTGACTCAGAAGGCTTCAGAGCAGCTCTGTGTGCCTCCTGCACTGGCAGGAACTGATTTGGTATGCTCTGCATGTAGAATTTGCTTTTCCAAGAGAGAATATATATAAGCCTTTTGCTGGTAGTGGCTTAAGAACAAAGGTTTAAGATAATCTGCTAGACAAGGAAAATAAAAAGTCAAATTTTAGAGTAGAAATGAAATTAAATGCTTTTCTCACACGTAGGTAATTTGAATTCTATACAGCGTGGTACATAAAAATACTTATTTAAGCATGAAAAAGTTGCATAATTTTGAATTCATATTTATTTACATGCATATACATGTATATAAGTGTGTATGTACAAAATGTCTGTAGCTGCTTGCTATGGATCCAAAATGCTTCCAAATTTAGATTTTAGAGGAAGCTCAGGGAAGTTGGAAACATTGAAACAGAGGGTTTGATTTGTGATATTTAAAATGACAGAACACACCTGCCTGCAGGCCTCGCAATCCACTTGTATTCCTGGTACCTGGGTAGGATGGGGCTGCAGCAGCATGAGGATAATTAATACAGACTTCATCCTCCAGGGCCCATCGTTTGCCTCCAGGCCCTTGTGACCCAAAAGCAAGAAATAGCTGATAGAGTCATTCTGTACTGGGTGAGCACAGGACTGGGCATTCAAGTGATTTGCAGAGGGCTTTTGGAGGGAGGTTAATTTGTTCCTTGTGAGCCTACGTGGACCCTTTCTGTCCTGCTGGGTAATTTGGCCTCAGATGGGTAAGATTGGGGCTTTAGTCTGCAGACTGTTAACATTCTGCAAAGCACTGAAATGCGGTTGTGTCTCTCACGAGAGCACACAGCCATTCTGCTCCTGAGTCTCCTTTCTGCCCCGGTTTGTGCGGTCCCAACTGGGTGGCGGGTGGCGGATGGGGTTTGGAGCGCAGGGTTTG
The DNA here is from genome assembly GCA_013397315.1 of Donacobius atricapilla. Classification (NCBI taxonomy): domain Eukaryota; kingdom Metazoa; phylum Chordata; class Aves; order Passeriformes; family Mimidae; genus Donacobius; species Donacobius atricapilla. Next base: position 230,035 of record WBMY01009139.1, read on the forward strand.
GCAGGGCTGCTCTGCTCCCCCCGGCTGCCTACCTGTGCCACTGCTTTCAGCAGCGTGGATGGACAAGGGATGGAAACACCAGGGAAAACATTTGGGCAGAGTATAAAGTCAGAATAGTTCATAAGAAAGCAAAATGGGCTGTTAACCTGCTTAGAACAGAACCTGGTTTGTGTGAAACCTTCTCTGTAGCTCTTGCTTTTTGTCCTTCTCTTATGTGTCCTGCACAAGGCATCCCCCTTGAGTGGGGAGATCCTTTCCTTCTGGATAAAGGTACAGGACTGTACAACTTTTTGAGTCAAATTCTGTTTTCTAGCCTCATTTTATGTCAGGCTTCTTGGGTTGAGGACTGCTCCTCCAGGACGGAAGGCTGTCTGTGGACACAGGCATTAACTCTTCCCGGCCTCGGAAGGAGAAGGCTGCAGAGCTGATCTCAGGAGCTGCAGGGCTGCGCTGGTGCAGGGCAGTGATGGCTCGGGGTGTGCTCCTGTCCCAGCTGCTCAGCACGGGCACATCCCTGCCTGCTGCAGGGCTCCAGGTGCTCAGGAGCGAACACAGGGCAGGGAAAACACCCCCAGCCAGGAAATCAGAGTTACTTACCCTGCCCTGCCCTGCCAACAGACCCTGTCACGGTGTGGGGAAGGCAGATTATCCAAACTGCTCTTTTATCCTTTCTGATGCAGTTCTTGCCCTTTGCTTTGTTCCATCCCTTTGCTCCTGACCATCTTCCAGCACAAGATGGGGAGTCCTTTCATGTCCGTGTCCACACAGAGACCTTGGTTGTGCCGCTGGTGTCAGCTGTGGACATTAATTAAGTGACAGCCTTAATAACCTAAATGAACTTTGAATTTGGAGCTGCTTTCAACAGTGCAGTTGGACTAGGTGACCTCCAGAGCCCCTTCCCACCTGAATTACGGCTGGGCTGTCCTGCGCTGCTCTGTTGGTTGCTGACTGTGAGATTCCCATTGCTTGGCTCAACTCCCTGGAATAAGAGGGAAAAGACAGATTCTCCTGTGAGGCGGTGCCAAGCATGAGCTTATTTACTTGCTAAGATAATGGCTAGAAGGAGCAATTTTTACACAGCCAAGGATGCTCATCCTGGTTAAGGCCCCCAGATCCATGTTCTCTAGAATGGTTAAATAATCCCTGTTGTACACTGAGACTTAAACCCCAATGCAGATCCATTTTTATATATCTAAACTGAGATTATTCTATATAGAAATATGGTGTTGTGCTATGGCACATAGTAGAGACTAGAATAAAACTCCAAGAGCTGGCAGGAAACAAATTTTGTTGAAGCTGTGTTCCTAAAATGCAAATTGCAGAAATGATCAGAATAACTTTATGCAGATTATATTTATACAGATGATCCGGCTTCGGAAGAAAGGGAAGTTTGGGCAGTACATGGTACAGAGCAGCAAACACCAAAAAACAGCATCGGGGAAGTCAAGTTTATACTTTATCTTAAGAAAGAACTTATACCTATGTCTCGGAGCAGTTAATTATTCAGTGAGGAGAGAAGTGAGAGAAGAAATGGGCAAGCTCTGCACCCAAACAGCAGAGATCCTCAGCTGGTGTGTGGGAGCTCTGCGTTCCAGTCTCTTTCCTCTGAATTTTATATGGATTAGTGTATTTTCAGAGGTGAAATGTTTTATAGTGTGCCTTTGCTCACTTTCAGCAATGGCTCCAAGGTTAAGTGACATGTGGCAGGGCCAAACGGCAAATTCGTGAACCATGGAAAGCTCACATATTCCTAAACCTTTGTGATTGTAAGCTCAAACCTGCATAATTTTTATTTTCAATTACATTAGCTTCTTTTCTTTTTTTTTTAATCTTACCATTATTGTTGTTATTGTATACATTCTGAATATTTAATATGAGTAATCTGTTTAGTATGCAGGTTATGAATACCTGCATTTTTTCAGGCTTGTAATAATTAATCACAGAGGGAATAAAAGCCCTTTAGCCACTCAGTCCATTGGCCTGGGCTGTGTAAAAACCTTGGTCCTGTATTGGATTTGAAAAAGTAGTTTATGATCAGTAATTCAGTCAAGAAGTTTTGACTTCTCCAGGTTTTGATTCAGCCATACAGATGTCTCTGGCACTCTGAATATGATCAGCACTCTTTGCTTGAGCAATAATTTAGATTTTTGGGGGTTTTCTTTAATCATTGTGTGTGGTGTCAGTTGTGTTTCCATAGGCACTTCTCCAGTAAAGTGTAATCAAATAACCATTTATGTGGAAACCTGAGGCAATGGAGTTCTGACGGTGTTAGAAATGCTTTTTGAAGTGCCGTATATATGGAATATTTTAGTCTCTTTTAGTCATTTCTGTGATGTTCACCAGAATTTTCATTGGGCTTGAAAAGAGTTGCAAAAATCTGGTACAGTTTCATTTCAGAAACTCATCCCTGATGCTTTTGGATCTCTCAAGTAAGTGGGACCTAAACATATGTAGATAGAAATCCACAGTTTAAATCCAGTTATGATTGTGTGCAATTTATTTCCTTAAACTCTCAGATATGCTCCCAAGTTTATTTGTGGAACTGCTCTTCTGGAAATATATAACTTTAGGGGCACAGTGGAAACAATTTTTCTCCGATTTGAGATCTTTGTGGATTTCTAATATTTTTCATCTCTTTTGATGGGAGTAATGTACCTGGGTGTTTTTTAGAGCGACAAATATGTGTTCAGTGCATCAGGAAAGGGGAAAAGGAAAATAAACAGAGGTTTGGGTTTGTTTTGGGTTTCTTCAGCGTAAAACTCATATTTTGCGTGCACCTCGATTGTATTGGTTTATTCACTTTGCCAAACAGCCCACAAGGCTGTGAATATTTATTTAGTGCAGTTCCTAGTCGTTTTGCTAATAGGGAATTATTTGGGTACAATGAAAGACATTTGTAAATGAAGCAGATAAGCCCCTTGGCAGACAAGGAGTGTTTTGTCCGACACAAGAATTCTATTGTCCACTGCTTTAGTTGTCAAGTGCCTGGGGAGCCCAGGATTTATGATGATGTTACAATGGCCCTTTCAGAGGGGACTCTAAGAAGCTGTGAGATTCCGTTCCTCTGCTTTTCAGACTCCCAAATCTTTTTATCGTGCGAGGACAATGCCGGATTCAGCTGCTGCCTCGGCCCGTTTCACATCAGGCATTGTGCAATAATTACCATAGTGACAATGGGCCGGGGGCTCCTTCCCCTCTCCCCAGCCACATTTCCAAACTGCTCCACTTGTCACTTTGCATAAACCAACTCGGAAGCCACGGCTTCTTTTGCCCCAAAAAGTCTTGTTAGGCCCTGTGGTTTAAAGAGCCACTGTGGTAAATCTGTTTGGAGCATTGGAACTGTTTAATGGATATTTTTTTTTTTTTAAGTTTTCTTGTAATTGTAATTGGACTTTGAAACAGCCTTCTGTAAATACCGCAGTTGGGAGGAGTTCGTCTTTTTGCCTTTTTGTAAGCATTATAAAGTTATTGGAACTATTGAAGGCATTCAGCTGCAGAGAAAATAGGAAAATATAAATGTTATACAGTCAATAGTAGACATCTGATAAATGAAATGGTAATGGGAAGTAAATAAGTATCTGATACCTAACTATCAATTACTCAGCTAAACTGTTCTGTCTACTGTCACAAGGATGGAAATAGTCTCAAAGCCTGTTTTTAATGGAACTTGACATCTGGAGGAGTTTCTCCTTGCTTGAATATTTATTTACTTCTAATAATTGTTAATGCTACAAAAAATATCAGTTTGTAACCCCTGATATTTGTTGAAATGCAGTGTGATTGAAGATTACAGGCCGTAATCGGCAGTGAAATGATTATTTATTATATATTATCTATTAATCTTGAAGATGCTTCCAGCCCAGCCCACTCTGTGGTTCCATGATTGGTCCTTTGGCTGGTGGCCAGGGGAATGAATGCACAGGGAGAAGTTAATGGAGCTGCAGGTCGGGTGGGGACTGGCAGTGTCTGTTATCAAATTTCTGAGGCTTTTAAAAGCAAAAGAAGAGCTTAAAAATTTGGATGGTAGGGATATATAAGAGAATATTTTGAGAAGTCCTTATAGAAACAAATTTTAATGCCTCAGGCACAAAGGAATCTTGAGCTGCAAAGTCATTGATAAAGATGCTGTTCTCTGTAAAGATATTCAACAAATTATCAAAATGAGGGAGTTTAGTCAGTTTCAGTCATTCATATGAATTGTGAATTAGTTCAAAAGAGTCCTTTATGAAAAAAAAAGATTGCAAAATTAATATATTTCGAAGTGCTATAGGTACTTCATAGCATGAATGTGGAGTGCTTTTACAAACCAAGTGCTTTTATATTAGTGGCTTAGTCATCACACAAATCATCTCTCCACAGAGCTTAACCTTAGCAAAATCCACGGTCTAGAAATGTGCTTTTATGGCACATGTATCCCAAATTTTTAAAAGAGACTCAATGTTTTGCAGTTTTGAGGGGCCACAGAAGCCATGTGATGATTTTTTCCTTTCTGGAGCAAGAGTGTAATATGTTTGTGCAATATTGAATATAAAATAATCAGTCAATGCCTGTTTCCTTTTCAGCACTTGTGCTGGGAACTCTGAAATTCAACCTGCGCTGCTGAACTGTTTTTTTTGCAATTATAACTTGATTGGTTTAATGGGGGTGAAAAGTGTGTATTAAATGAAAGATTGATACAGATGAACTATCTTTAACAATTAAACATTACAGAAAATTACTGACTTGGATCTATCAGCCCGAACTACAGAGGCTATTTTTTAATGATTAGGTCTAGAAATTTTCTGTTAATAAATTTGGAGGTACTGGGGATTCTAGTCTGATTTCCTTGGCTGGAATTGATCTTAGTCCTAGAATTCAGTTAGGGATGTTTAAGTTTCTATCAAGGTCTCAAATGAACCTCAGGGATGCAGTGTCTGCACCAGTAGGTAACAACAGATCACACTGAGTATTTCCTTTGCATTCAGTCGCATGAATTATGTTTTATCTATATTTTACTCGTGTGGGGACATTGTCAGAAACACCTGGGATGATGAGGTGTGAAATGATGAGGTGTGAGGATGACTGCTCTGTGAAATTGTGACCATCCTGAACTTACCAATTTAAATTCAAGACTTGTCTTGAGAAATGATTCAGCAGGTCTCTTTTTGTTACTGCTCCCTTTGTCCAGACTGACTCAACTTCCTGCCCCATTTATGAAAGAATTGTAACCAGTGAAACAGCTGTAGATGACTTCTTAGAGGCAGAGGCACCTCTTGCTTGGTTTTCTTTTGCTTCAGATGTTTTATCTTATGTATTTTTTTCACTAGTGTAGTGGCAGTTCTACTTCCTAAAATAATCCTCTCCCTTTTCTGTCATAATGATAAACCCACTAATTTTCTAAAATGCCTTTAGAGCACTTCAAAGAGTTCAAAGCACATCTTGCTGGTTAGTGGCATCTGCAGCTGGTCCTTTTTTGACTACAGTGTGTCTTGTCTTGGATAAGGTTTCCAGAACAGATTTTTTCCATAGATAACACAAAAGAGATGTGAAACAATTTTGATATGACCTCAAGCATTTTAGTTACGGGAACACTGTAGCAAAAGTGAGTCTGATAAATGTTTCAGGTTGGATGGGGCTGGGAGGGTGGCAGGTGTCCCTGCCCATGGTAGGGGTGGCACTGGGTTATCTTTAAGGTCGTTTCCAAACCTGGTCTTCTGTGATTCTAGGTAAAGGCTATTTGTATATATATTTGTAAATATATATTTGTAAATAAGTAGTATTTAATTGCTTGTCTTTAGACTCTCTTTAGCCTGCTGTGGTAGTTTATAGGCTGGACTTCAGTTTCCTTTTATTATGACCCCACCAGTGGTTTGGATTTCAAATGGTCTTTTTCCTTCTTTGCAGCCAGAGCTGAAGTAGTGGCTGAGTGGCAGCAGAGGGCTGACAGGTGTCACAGCTCCTGAAGTGGCATTTCAGATGTGTGGAATATGCTACATCAACTGGCAGCAGGTTTCCAGTGGGTGAAGGTAAGTCCTACATCCAACCCTGTGATCTCCTGAGGGATGTCAGGGATCCATGGCTGGGACCTTGTTTCTGTCGTGACTAAAATGTTTGTGCAATATAGGGAATATTTCTGCAGGCACTGATCCCTTGGAAAGTTTACCCAGAGCTCCTGAGAGCTCTCAGCTGTAGGACACAGACCATCCTCCTACCTCTGTAGAGCCTAGTTTGATAAGGAACATGTTTTGAATCCCTTTTGTTGAATTTCTTGTTTAAAACATCAGAGTTTCGCTTGAAAAATCACAGCAGTGGAGCACTGAAGAACATGAATGTAAGAATTTTTCTGATATTTAGGTTTACAGCTGGAAGTGATCAGTCAAACAGGTTCATACTTTTCTCATTCAAGTGAATAAGTGATTAATTCCATGTTTGGACCATTTCTTTCATATTTTGTGCAATACCATTGGACTCAACCTAACTGCTCAGACTTGGATTGGGAAAGGAACATCGAGGTGACCTTTAGGCTTCAGAGAAGGTGGAAAGTGTAGAAGTAGAGAGTATGGGAAACTCTGGGCCTTTAAAATAGTTGGATCTGCTGCTCTGATGCCTTCAATTTTTCAAATCCTCTGTGACTTTCAAGAGTGCTGTTGCTGCAATTCTACAGAGGTGAGAATCGCTCACTTACAGGAGTATCCATTGTTTGTTTTGAAGTTTAACACAGAAACAGATTAGGTGTAATAGATAATAAATATATAAACACTGTCATTTTTACAGAATCAAAGGCACAAGGAGCCCACCTGAATTGTGTGGGATAAAAAGTACAATGCCAGGATATTAAAACTCTTTGTCTTGCTGACTCATTCACGGTTTCTACATTCAATTCACTCAGGTCCTGTTTGACAGATGCTTCATTTCTGTGAAAATGTCCTTGAATGACATTTATCTTATTTCTGGCAGCCAAATGGACTAGCACTTCAACATCCTTGTGAGCTGCTCTATGGGATGTGTGTGTGTGGTGTCCTCAGATTTGGGGACGGGACTGCAGCAGCCAGGCTGGGTGACACCAGCAGCACTGGGTTTAATTCACAGGAGCAGGGGTAGAGCTCAGCGTGGCAGATTCTTGTCCTGTCTGAACACAAAAGCCACATTTTGCAAACAGTGCTCAGCTCTTGCTCAGATCCAGTTTCTCAATGGAGCATTTCTAAAGAGAGTTTGGTTTGAAGACTTCTTGACTAGGTTTCAAATTTATTCCTGGGTATCAAGAAGACATTGAGAAAAGATCTGAAATTAGTTCTGCATGTTTCTGTTCCATGCACATTTACATGAATTTTCTCACCACTGTTTTGCTTGCCTCTTTTGGCATTTTCTAATATCTCAATTCATGGTTTAGTTCAGGCCCCTTTCTATTCTGCTTGTTCTTGACTCAGAGCTCCTTCCAAACATATTTAGTTTTCAGAAGTTAAAGGACTGTGACAAATAAGCTTTAAAGGAAAAAGCCCATCACTCTCACTAGTATATGAGATAAGTGAATTTTAACTGGGTCCCTACCCTAGTTTTATCTGACAAAGTGTTGTGCCTTTTTTTCATAGACTTCTTTGCATTTCAGAGTTAAAGCAGATAATTTGTGAAAGAAAGCTTCCTGCAGAGAGACTGTGGGATCTTCCCTCTGCTCCAAGTGTGAAGTGTCTCCTTGCAAAAGAGGAGGAACAAGAGCTGCTTTTGTTGATTATCATGTAAACCTGTGACTCCATATGCTTCCTAAATTCTCTTCCCTTCTTTTGAAGGATCTTTCTTAAATTACTTCCAGCTGTGCCTATTCAGGAATGCAAATTTCCTGTTACAGTATCTGGATAATGACAAGAGTTGAGAAGGTAAAATATTCATGTTTAACTATTGTTCATGGAACAAAGAGCAGTGGAGAAGGCAGCAAGGCCCTGCTGAGCTGCTGGGGGCTGTGACACGGCCTTGGTTCAGTCACTGCAGAAGGTGACCAGGAGCTTCAGGAACTGGGAATATCCTGACTGGACATTTCCTTCCTGGGCTGCTTGGATTTTCTATACTGAATTTCAAAAGAGACTGAGGGTAAGCATATGTCCTGGTTTGGAAAGACAGGTGTCAGCCAGGGAGGGCAGGAGCCTCCCTTGGAAAGGAGAATGCAAACCCCCTTCCTCCAAATCATTATAATTTTGAAATTAAGGGGCAAAGATATGGGCATAGGAGTAACAGTTCTTTACTAGTATATGTAATGAGGCAAACAAACAACAATAACTATGATATTAACAACAAAAACAGAAAAAGGAATCTCATTACAGCCTTCTCAGCTGAGATGGGAAGGGATGGAGGAGACATTTTGCTTCACAAAACTTGTGGGAAAAAAAAAATTATATGTAAAAAAAGAAAGAAACCCAATCCCCGAAAGCACAACAGATACACTTCCCTATGATTATATTATTTTGTGAAGCATCCCACATGAACAATGGGTCCTCAGGACCCCAAAAAAGAGTACTCACATAGAATCATAAAATCAGAGAATCACAGAATGGTTTGGGTTGGGAGGGACTTAAATCCCATCCAGTGCCACCCCTGCCATGCCCAGGGACACTTTACACTGTCCCAAGCCCCAGTGTCCAACCTGGCCTTGGGCACTGCCAGGGATCCAGGGGCAGCCACAGCTGCTCTGGGCACCCTGTGCCAGGGCCTGCCCACCCTGCCAGGGAATAATTCCTGCCCAATATCTGACCTGAATTTCCCCTTTGTCCTTGTGAACCCCTTGCCCCTTGCCCTGGTACTGCAGCTCCTGATGCAGAGCCCCTCTCCAGGTTCCCTGCAGCCCCCTCAGACCCTGGAAAGCTGTGATGAGTTCCTCAGATGGGATGAGGAACTGAAGTTCACTTCCTGAACATATAAATTAGTGCTGTATATTGCATACTTTGCCTCTTTCATATTTAACACTTAATTCTTATGTAGAAACACCATAATGGGAAAACCAGGCGGCTCCTGATGTACAGAGCAGATCTTGGGAGGAAATTCCTCTATAGTTTTGTTTTTGCACAGATGCCACATGGAAAGAAAATTAATTTTCACATGGAATCCTCCGGTCCCGCATGTTGAGCCCGGCCTACATGTCAGAGCATAGTGCTCCCCCTCCATCTGCCTGTTCTATCCTGTCTCACACCTTTCACTTTGCTTCTCTACAAATATCCACTTCTTTAAAACCTGAATTTTTAATTCTCAGTGTCAACCTACAGAACAGACAGTGTACCTGCAGGATTAGCTCATTACATGTATTTTAGGATGCATATTAGTAATCTTAATGAAAGAGGCTCACATGTGAGGGAAAAAGCTTTGATTTTAGCAGGATGACACCCCAAAGGACAGGGAATCCCTAGGTGGCTCTGAAAGAAAGGCCTGAGAGTGAACTGTTAAGAAGAGTAAGTGTCATTTCACATAGTCTGTGCAATGAGATGGAGTCTGAAATTATTACTTCTGCCTTTTTGGTTCTGTTCAAGACCTTGTTTGAGCTGAAAAACCTTTGGAAACATTATTAGGATAATTATAAGATGTATTCTGGTCAAACAGATACCAAAAAAGAATAATTATTTTCAAGTGGGGAAATACATTGATGCTGTTCTGTCTCTTACGGTCTCAGTGCCTCCTAACATGGACATTTCATGTTTTCCTATCTGCTTTTTAATAGAAAATTATTTTCATGTTGTCTTGAAAGAATCTAGAATGTAGAAGAATGTTGAAATGAGTGGTTTGTTTTTGGAAACAACAAACTTGTACCTGAGCTGAAATTCAGCTTTCTGGGGCAAAAGGTTTGTTCCAGGTTGAATCCTGAGGCAACTGAGTCATCAGAGACTCATGCCTGTATTTCCCAACTTTCTGGGGAATCCCAGCCCTGTCTGGGCTGCAGGGTGGAGCTCTGGAGCAGAATCTGGAGCAGCCTGCCTGGGCTAAGGAACGGGAAACTCCTGAAATCCCCCTCAGGATGAGATTCCCTAAGGAACCTGCACTGCATAGGCTACAGAGATTGGCCAGCAGAGGAGAAAGGGTATTAAAAGATTGATCCATTGAGTGAAAAACTCCCCAAAACTCCAATCACTTCTGGGTTGAAATAAGCTTAAATACTTGTAAGTTGTGCTCCAATAAAATGAACTTCTGGCAAAAGTTCCACAGTTGCTTCAAGGATGAAAAGTGGGAATTAAAAGCTAAATTAGAGTCTTTCTGAAACAATTTGATTGGGAATTTATGGAGAAAATTGTTGTCAGCTTTAACAATAAATACATAAATATCCAATGTTTATATATATATACACACATGCATATATACCTATATACATTTATATGTATATATTTATATATATAGTTGCTCCCTTTGTGTTTTAATAATGATGATGATGGTGAGGAGAATAATAGCATATTGAAAATATATACCATAGTGTCTCCAAGAAAAAATACATGCAGCTAGGGTTAGAGAAAGAAACCCAAGAGAAAACTAAATAATGTGTCTTTCACATATATATTACATATGAAAAGATGGCTGTGCATTCAGCCTTTCAAGGTTTCATATCTAAAAAAAGCTATTTGAATTCTACTCAGATGTTAGTTTGCTGTATCAAAAATGGACATATTCTCTATGCCATAAAATAAATATAAATTTAATGTATTTAATTCTTTTGAGGTGTTTAACCCCACCAATTACTACATTGTTAGTCACAGTTGAAGAAATACTTCTTCAAAATGTATCTTGCAGGAACACTTGCTGATACAACCATGCAGCATATGCAATTTATGTGGCTTTCCTCATCTGTATAAACACTAATAAAGACACACAAGTAGTGATCAGTAAAATCTAATGTAATGCATAGGTTTTTCCCTCTACATTCCAGACAACCTACATTTGCAACCACTCAGTTACTTTTATTTTAAAATGGTTTTTCAATTACATTCTGCTGCTGTAGGGGAAAGCTTTTTGACAAAGGCATGACATAAACCATTTCTAGTGCAGCTCCATCATAGTTCCCACAGCTAAACTAGTCTGGACAGTTTATTAAAAAGAAAAATTAATAGTACAAGGTTGTAGGGAAACAATAACAGATTATGACTGGCCTGTGGCAGCCTACTGAATTCATGTAGTGGAATAAAAATGATTCTCTTGTCTCATATAAATGAAGGTTTGTTCCAAGGTTTTAGGTGAAGCCCCTCCTTCTGTTCCTTTACAGGAAATACCTGTCCAGTTTCTGGTGTATATAAGCAATACTTGTAATTAGTGCAGAAAAGTAATGTGGATTTTTGGAATAGAAAGCTTCCATTTGATAATCACTGAATGCATAATAATAATAAACATAATATCAAAGAGAATGGCATAGAACACAAAACACTAAACAGATATATTAAAGCAAAAAAATAACCCTCTCAGGGCTGGTCAGGGCCAGGAGGGACAAAATGAGGATGGAGTCAGGACTTGATCCTATTTTTTCTTACCTAAGGTAGTAACTGCTCTAGACCAGGCTAAATTTGCTAAAATCAGTGCGCCAAAGCCGAAGGATTTGTGGTTCCACGGCAGCTCTTTCAGGTCTGCTCCTACCCATGTAGCATCGTGTGTGATTTATCTCTTGCTCGAGGCTGTTCTTAAAGGTGCAACCAAGTCCTATAGCCTCCCTCTAGATGGGCATGCATACTTCCCCCAGTTTCCTCAGGGTCCCATGGCTCAAATGTTCTGTATAATTCTGGTATGTGTGGCAAGCAGACAGACTCAGACTTTAATGGTGTAATCTGAGTTTCATTATATTGATGCTATAAATTCCTGTCTCAGAAAATATTTCAAAGATTGTGGGCTCTGGGATGCATTACCCATTTCTTTTGGCCCGTAGCCACAGCCTCCTAGTGAATTCAATGGGATAATGGGAGAGGCCAGGAAAGGGGAAGTCTGAGCCTACACAACATTTGCAATCAAAAGCAGGACTGACCCTGAAGGGTATTTTCTGGTTCTGTTTACGAACACGATCTTCTTTTAGAAACAACAGCCTAAAATACTGAATATTCATGGTCAGGGGTCTGACCCCATGTAATTCTGCAGCTTTATCCCTACTTTTACAGGAGAACTTGGTCATTTGGCCTCCAATTCTCCCTTCTCTCCCCCAGAATAGAAAAGCAGATTATGTAACCTGCACAGCCTGGCCACTGTGAGAGGCCTCCTGGCTGTCCTGGCTTGGGTTCGTGCCATCAGCTGGGTTTTGTGAACCAGGGCTGCACTGAAGCAAAAATAAGCAACCAACCCAAAGGCTCTGCCTTGACCTCCTGAGCTGCTCTCATACTTTCTTACTGCAGGCAACATGTATGAGTTGCAGCACGCTGGGGAGAAGATATTCCCTATTTATTCCAGGGAATGTGCTCACACAAACATTTAGCCCTCACTGATGAGCTGTTCATCCCAAGGCTGGGAGCCAGCTGCAGCCTTCACTGCTCCGCTGTCCTGTTTGTGAGCCCAAAGGTGCCACCTGTGTCTCCTGTCCCCCTCTGCCATGTTGAGACCCAGGAGAGAACAGCCCCATCCCAGGAGCAGGCTGACCCCAAGGACAGCTCAACAAAGACTGCTGTGCTATGTCCCAGTACAGCCGCTGACGCACTGCTTATCACCCCTCTGCTGTTCCCAGCATCAGCAGAATGACACCGGAGTTGTGTGTTCAACAAATGGAATGGCCATTTTTTCTCCTTGTAGGTCTGTAACCATTGGATTTGCTTTATATTTAACACACAGAGAAATAATTAATTAAGTGGGAAAACTTCCCAGCAAAGGATAGAATGGTAAGGACTTTTTAATAACTGTCAAAACCACTCTCCCAAGCAGAGGCTGGTGTTCTGTTGGGTTAGGGTTATCCAGGCTGCCTTTGCTCCCCATGTTCTTCCTTCTGTTTCCTCTGCACATCTCACACAAGGCTGACCCATTGCCCTTTGTCCAGATGAGCAGTTATAGAATTACGTCCAGGTTCCTTGAAGTCTCCACCAGTTTAATCTGCTGCAGCTTGTCCAGCCCATCTAATCCAAAGGAACTGAAATTAAAAGCCAAGAATGTTCTGTTGGCCTAATCCTAAGGAGTCTAACCCAGAGAATTATCAGTTCAGCCACACTGAGCTCTTATGGAAGTTATGTACAGTTAAAAGTGGTGCACAGGAGCTTCCCAGTCCCTGCCTTTTCCTGATGGAAAGGAGCCGTCAGCTCCCTCAGGCAGAGGTCCTGAGGCAGGGTGGGTGTGGGACCTTACCCCAGAGAATGCTTCTCCCTGCACTCAGAGCCACTGTTAGGTTTCTAAGGTTATTTTTCTAGAGCCACTGTTGTGTTTGCAAACCTGCTCCTCAGGCAGCACTTTCCCCTCGGTTCTGTAGGGCACATGCCAGCCTGTGTTGCTGTGAAAGGTGATTTTCTGTGTGTTGAACAGCACCCTCTGCTCCCTGTGTTATCTCAGAGCTCTGTGCAGCTCCCAGGCTGCTGTGGTTCCATGGCTGAGCCCTGGGGAGCAGTTTCCAGCCACACCGCTCTCCTTTCCCTGACTTTCAGATCTCCTCTCTCCTCTTGTGCTGTCTCCTGGCTGCACAGGTAGTTCGGTGTATGGACCAGTGCATTGTTTTTTTTAGTCCTTCATTTCAAACATACACATAAATCCAATTGTGTTACAGCACAGAGTCATCCTGAGCTAAGAAAAGAGCCCAAGCAAATCAGGCAACGGCCCCTTGGTCCTTAGATAACTTGTTACAGCCAAATAAATAACCAAACCCAAGGCCTGGGCAGGCCAAAAGTAGTGCTGACACTGCCTGAGAATCCAGCTGGGTCCTGGTGAGTGTGCTGGCAGCTCACTCCAGCTTGGGCATGTCACAGGCAATGGGGACGCTGTCCCAAGGCACTGAAATTTTAACAAGTTCACATTAACACGTGGAAAATTATTACACTATTTATTTAAGCCCCATTATTAAATAAGCATTTAGTAAACATTCCTATTGGCAATCTCATTTTACACCATCGTTTGTATTATACACATCATGACATATTATTGCTGGGGTTAGTTAAAGCTGTGTTTACAAACATAATACAAGTGCCTGTGGATAACCTTCATAATCATTCTTCATGCTTATAGTATGTATTTGCCACACCTTAGGTCTGATTCTAAGCTCATTTGCTAAAGCTTAAGCCAGAAGGGGTTCACAAAATCTGCACAAAGAGTTAAAAAAAAAAAAAAAATCATGTAAAGATTTTTATAGCAATGTTTACCCTGTCAGCCATCCATTGGAACAAGAAATATGTCTGTCTGCTCAGAAAGATGTTCTCTGCTCTTGGATGAATCCCCAGATCCAGTTTCTCCAGCTGGTGCCTGTCTGGTGCTTTATTCCCTCTGACCACTGGATTTCCTGGAAGCTATTTTTTATTGTCCTTTTGCTCACCCTTGTGAGTTTTTAAGTTGAGACACTGTCTTTGGGTGTTCAAAATGTTGAGAAAACAGAGGGTTAGCTATGCAGACAAGCATTGTGTTACTGTCCTTGGGTGAGATATGATAAAGGCTCCATAAAGAAATTCAGATACTGATCCACGTGGGTTACCTTTATGCAACATTATCTAATATACCAGAGAGATTTAAAGGAAAAGGAGGATGGGAGTTTCAACATCACACATAAAGAAAAACATAGCCAAAGAATGAAAAGAAAAGCTTTAAATGGAAAGCTCCATATTCTTTGCAATATGAGCAATACCAGCAAGCACCAGAACTTAAATTCTGTGAAATCTGAGGAGCCAGACTAAGCCAGGGAACAAGGTGAGGGTTAGCTAAGCTTGTTCTGAGGGTTATATCAGTACTGATTGTCAGGTGAATGGCAAATCTCCACAAATAAAGGGGAATCTGTAGGAAAAAAAGAACTTAATCTGGGAAAAAACCACCAAAAACTCATGGGATGCTTACCATGCTGCATATAACAATTTTAGCCTGAGTTGAAGCCAAAGCCAAAGTACAGCTAGAACATAAAGTTACGTATTTGGAAACTCCGTGGAGCTGTGAAAGCCTCGTTTACATCTATCAGGGTTGATCAAATTCCCAGAGCAAAGGCAGCAGACATTGGAGCTGATGGATGGTCACACACAGAACCACCTTAACTGCAGCAGCCCTGTCTCCAAGGGCTCCAACACGATGGATTTGTGGAGTGTTCCATTTTATGCCCTCCTCTGGATCATCAGTCCTGGGCTTTCCATCCCCTTCATCTTATTCACCATCCACTTACTTTTACACTGCAGTTTGGCCTTCCAGTTCTCACCAGCCCTCTTGGGCTTAATACATAGAATTTAAAAGCTTTCTATTGACACAACTTCCATTTTCTTTCCTTCTGCTCTTCCAGAACTGTCAGCAGTCATTTTAGTTTGGTGCTTATTTCAGCTGGGAAGTCGACATTTCCTTTACAAAAGCTTAAAAGGTCCACAGCTTTTAAGTATTCCATCCTTCTTCTAGCAAGCACCAATATTTCTAGAAAGTTTATGTTTGGTGACAGACTCTCTCATCTCTCTTTAGTCTAATAGTTCCTTTTCCAGAAAAAGAAAAACATAATTACTCCAAGAGCAATTTATTTAATTACTGTTATGGGAGATTTCAAAGGAAATTGGTTGGATTGAAATAGTGATATCACCCTGGCAACATTTTGAAAAGAACATTTTGGTAGAAAATATGCTGAATGTAAGGGCATGTTTAATGTGGAAAAAAAAAAAAAATCCTAATCCTGTTCTAGTGAATGGAGCTTTCAGTATTTTTTTGTGTATATTTGTACATATATGGCAGGGTTTTTAATTATTGGTTCTTGGAATTATTTTTCTTCTATAAATGCAGATTTTTACCGTCTACTTGGCTCATATTAAGATCATTTAATCAAAAAATCAAACTGTTCTCAATCTAGCAGTCGTATCAAATGTTGGGTTTTCCTCTTTCTTTTTCCCAAATTCATTTTTAAGGGCACTTAAGGGATTTTCATTAATGAGAAAATTGTTATTGATGTGGAAGGTGAAGCTTTACCTGACTGGACAAAGGTTCTTTCACATTCCAGTACTTTTATATTGTTCTGCTGGCTAAAGAAGACATTGCTGGTGCAAGATGCAGAAATGAGGTTGGTGTTCCAGGACATGCAGATACACCCCACAAGACCTGATTATTGCACTCTTAAGGCCAAGACTTGCCCTTGGCACCACAGTAAGGGTGGCAAAGGGTGTTCATAGCCTCAAAACCCCTAACCCACTTCCAAAATACATCTAATAGAGTTGATTCATAGATTTAGCAATGAATATCACTAATCTAATTTTTAAAATGCACACTTTAGGCCAATTTCCCACGACAAACTCTTTGTGAAACATCAGTTCAAGGTATTTAAGATTTTTGTTTTCTGCACAATAACAATGACAGCAAACATCATTCCAGCTGTAGCAAGGCACTATCTTAAATCTGGTTCTGTCACGAGAACAGAAATGAAATGTTTTGTCACCATCATCTGTAATCACAGGTCCGAAATAGTGCCAAGCCAGGTCTGGGATGTGTTTGTGGTTCATGAGATCAGTTAGAAAGATGTGATGAACATGTTTAACTCAAAATTAGTTATGTTTATGAAAAATATGCTGAGGAATTTGCCCTTTCTTTTTTCTAGTAGATCAGTTGAATGAAAACCAAATTTTAATTGCAAGCTGACACCAGCCTATCTTTTGGGGGCCATTTTTTGTGCTTGTCTTTTTTGTGCCATTATTGCATTTATTTGTATGTTTAGCATCTCTTTGCATCATCCTAGCACCTGTTGCTGGATTTTGGGGTTTGCAGTATAAAGTTGGGAAATATGCCTTAGTCTTTACAGTCTATGAACACTAAGAATCCAGATAATTCCTCTGATTTGTGCTCACAGCAGATCAGGAAGCCAAAAGGAAGTTGCTTTAATGAAGGTGGTGTTTTCTTTGTGTTTGTGTACTTGGTGTTTTTTAGATTAAATGAAAATATTCTACGGTGACTAATTACAGCAAGGCATCTCAGAAAAGACTCAGGCAAATATTGTTTTTAATTATAATCTTGTGATTTAATGGGTTGCAAATAATAATAGAAATGTGAGGATTTGATCTTTTCAGCTGTAGCCTGCCATTAGGTATTTAAACAGTGATGGTCTCCTTTATTAGTGCCACTGAGGCTGCTTTAGGAATGTGTTTGAATATTCTGAGGTTGTTATCTCATGCTTTAGAGCCAAAATTGGTCTCCTCACGGACAATCTTTGCCTAGGCAAAAATTAATTATTGATTCAATTTTTCATTCAGAAATCTCAAAGTGGCTTTTATGCTCTTTATGGAAGAAATTTGCACTAAACTGGAGTAGTTAAGCAAGCTATCAAAAAAAAGAACCTTCCATGGGCATGGCTGAAGCTCTTCCTTCTGCAGCTCCAAGAAAGATGGGAAAAGGAGAAAGCTTTTGATTGGTAATTTAGCTCTCATCTTCTCTCTTTAGCAAATGTGTTTGTAAAGGGGACTCTCAGTAATTCCCTAACTTGTCAAGTTTTATAAAGATAAATGTTCCAGGGGCTGCAATGGAAACCTCTCTAAAAGAGTCATGATGTGGAAATCTTTAATCAGGAACTTTCCTGCTTGAGGGGGACATGGGGATTGAGGAGTCCAGCAGGATTAAATTCAAAGTGGAAGAATGTTTTGTAGAGGAACACAGTGGCTACACAAAGACCACCCAGGATGCTTTAGCAGTCTGGCATTTGGGCAGCACTGCTGAAGCTGCTTCTGGAAATGAAGCTGTAAGTGCAGAACCACAGACTGAATTTAGATTTCTGCTCATGTGGGGGCTGCCAGCCCTCCAGCAGGAGGTTATGGATCTGAGCAGAAATGGATTGCTGGCTAGAATTCTGTCTGCCTTGGTTTGGGAGCTTAATAGACCTGCCTGCAATCATTAGTTTTTGATAGGTTTTCACTCTTTAATCATGACTTTCTGTCTCATTTCTGGCACATTTCTGTCTCATTTCTGGCACAAACCTCAAACAAAGAGACCATCAGTCACAGCACAAGTGTTAGTCAGATACTCATGTATATCAATTCTTGGGGGAAAAAATATTCAGGGTTGGCTTAGCATGTAAATACTGCACTAGCAGTTGCAAGTAAGTTGACTTTAGTTGTCATTTGTGTCCTCCTCAGGGTGTCACTGATAGCCACTCACATAATAACAAAATGACTGAGACTAGCATGGGCTGGGCTGCAGCCTCACTGGCCTTGGAGCATCCAGGGGATTATGAGGATTGCAGTTTGTCTGAGAAGCACAAGAACACAATTACTATTTAAAATAAACTCTACCAAAAGCTTATTCATTACTTGAAATGACTCTATCAATCACCATGTTCTTTAATAAGACTACCTTTCTTATGCTGGTTGTTTTCTTGTAGAGTTTATGCTTAAAACCAGACAGCCTCTGTCACATTTATCTTAAGTGGATCTCCCCAGGGCAGCAAGTAAATGTAAAACTCTGTTTACAGCCATTTTTCATTTCCCAGGACTTTTAATATCACTCTCCCAGGCTTATTTCTGTGTCATTCACTCCATAATGTACTAAGTTGTCTTCCTGCTTTCCCCTGCTTTATATGAGGTACAGCAAGCAGCAATTTCACCCTTCTCCAACAAGCACAAATTAAACCAAAGCTTGGGAAAAATGCCCTCCTTCCATGATGAATTCAGAGGTGGATGCTGACAGCATATCGCACTGTTCAGGGGGTTATTTCTCTCCCTCTTCCCTGCACAGTGACTTCAGTTTTCAAAGGGCCATCATTTTCTGGCGTTGTCTACGGTTTCATAATACTGAGTCTCAAAGCTGCTACAGGAAAACGTGGCTACATTTCAAAACTCCTTTAGAGCAGCTGGGGATTTTTGGCTTTAAACATCTCAGTAATCCAATAGAGTGCTATAAAACATAATTTAAAAATGCAAAGGATTAAGATTTCCTTTCATAGGATTCTACAGAACTCAGAATAGGATTCTAAAAAACTTGCTTAGCATTTTTCAAGCAAATTCCATTGTCAAGATGAAAATCACCAGCTCTGTAAAGATTTCACTTCTGTATTTAGTACATATAAATCTTGCCACGACCTAGAATTCCTCTGTGGTAGGATACCTCTAGAATTTTGGCTCTTTGCTCAATAAATATAGTTACATATAAAGTTATATATATACCTATCTCTGCAGAACTGCAGCCT
This sequence comes from Donacobius atricapilla, assembly GCA_013397315.1. Taxonomy (NCBI): domain Eukaryota; kingdom Metazoa; phylum Chordata; class Aves; order Passeriformes; family Mimidae; genus Donacobius; species Donacobius atricapilla. Next base: position 249,254 of record WBMY01009139.1, read on the forward strand.
CAAATTCTAATCCTTTACATTGCAGTGTAAAGTGCTCCCGTGCAAAACACAGAACGTGAACTGGGGGAGTGTGAGGTTCTCATTATTCAGTACAATAACTAAGAGATTTTTTTTTTTCCCCAAGTATCTTTAAATATGAAGAATTTCCTGTTCTGGACTAAATACTTTTGTCTCATAAGACTAATTATGTTTTGTGAATGGCACAGGAAACTTTATGTCAATTTGCATGCTGACGAGGGCTGTTTGCTGTTCTCTCCAGTGAGGCCTGGAATGTGCTCCTGCAAGAGGGACCCCAGAGGGGCTCACAGGGAGTTACTGGCTGCTGGTCTGCTTTGGAATCACACTTTGGGAAAAATGATATTTACCAGTTACATATACAGCAGGAATGTATAGAGTTCAGAGCTCTTGTCATCTAAATAAAACATTTTACATGAGACCAGTGCCACATTGGCCTTTATTAAAAAATTCCAGGATGGTTTGGGCTGGGGGGGGACCTTAAAGACTTTCTCATTTCACCCCTGCCATGGACAGGGACACCTCCCACTGTCCCAGGCTGCTCCCAGCCCCAATGTCCAACCTGGCCTTGGGCACTGCCAGGGATCCAGGGGCAGCCACAGCTGCTCTGGGCACCCTGTGCCAGGGCCTGCCCACCCTGCCAGGGAACAATCTTCTTTCCTAATGTCTGCACTAAACCTTCTCTCTATCAGTTGTCCTGTCATTCCATGCTCCTGGTGCCTGATTCCAGTAAACACAGATACACATGACCAGACTCTGGGGCTGCTCACAAGCAGGGAGTCAGGCTGATGCAGAGGGAGTCCTTAAGTTTTTAATTCTCCTATTTCACATGGGATAAGTGAGGCCCATGGTGCTGGCCCTGAGAGAGGGAGCTGTGCTGGTTCTGTGCTCCAGTGCGGCCCTGGGAGAAGAGGTTCATTTGAGGAAGCAAAACTCCATCTCCCAGTGGGATGATTTCCTGACTGGAAATACACAGGAAGCCCTAAACTGCTGGGATACAGCTGAAAGGTGATGTTGTCTCATCTTCCAGTTCAGCTGTTTTTTGAAGGAGGCCTTGCAAATTTTGACACACCAGTGTTGCACCTCCCTCTAATTCTGCTTAAGGGTAAATTCAGCCTAGTTTCTAGTTCCAGTGGAAAAATGTAATAATCCTAATTTGAATCTTGCCCAAATTAAGCACACCTAGAATTTAAAATTTCAGCCATTTTCAGGACCAAGTGGTTTATTTGAAGAATTGGCTTTGCCCTATGTGTCATGCAACTGAATGTGCTGCGAAGCGGATCTTGATATCATAATACTGTCTTGTGTAAATAAAGTGAGAGGCCCTCTTTTGCACAAGTTTGTCATGAAGTCCAAGCTAAAAACTATTCAAAGATTGGTCTGATAATGCAGAACATTTTAAAATCAAAACGTATTTGATAGAATTAACTTAAATGTGCAAGGTACTGATTCCTGGTGGTTTTGATTGTTCCATAAACAATAAGGAATAGGCTATCAATTTACTTTTTTATGTAATTTTCTTGAAATGAGCCAAGGAAGAGGACAACATTTTGTTAAAGTGGAAAAAAATCAAATTAAATGTTAAATGTGGGAGACTGACCAGTTAGGGCAGAATAACTTTCTGCAACAAGAACTTGCATCCTTCAAAAATCTTTTTCTTATTAACATGCACCAAATTTCTTGAAAATTGGTAGTCATCAGGGGTTTTCATGGAGCAATTGTGGGAGGATAAAGATCCATGGCAGGCTGAACTCCCACACTTACTGATGCACAGGAGGAATGAAACCCTTGTGTACAGAACTCTTCCACATCCCTCACCTTGTGTGTTTTATTATAAACTCCCAAAGCAGTTACATTTCTGACATACCCTAAAGATTAACCAGTGGGACTCGACTGACTATGGGATCTGGAGATCTGTTCCCCACCTGCTTTCCAGGGGAGCTGCTTGTTTTCCATGAGCCCACGGAACTTGCAGTGTCCAGGGAAGGGACACACTCTGTGCTGAGAACTGAGGTGAAACTGTGCAGAGGGGGTCCAGGGGCTGCTCAGAACATCCCCATCCTTAAAAGCAGGAGCCTGTCCAGGTTCTGGGGAGCCTTGCAGAGCCTGATCCCGTGGGGAAAGGTCCTTCCCAGCTGGGGACATGACTTGGCCACTGCAGGTCCCGCCCTGCCTCCCAGGGCTCCCCCAGCTGTACCCCACCTCCACCCCTCTGCCCAAAACCGATGCACTCTCAACTCCAGAACTAATATGATCCAATATTTATTTTGTCATTAAAAAGCTATTAATTTCCTTGTCTCATGATAAAATTATGCTAGAATAAATCCTTCATCTTTTCAGCTAGTTCTAATTACAGCTAAAATCTCATTTTGACTGGGAGTTTCCTATATTTACTTGATACTTTTGCAAAACATTTCAGAACATAATCATCCATTATTATATTCCAACAGTGTGATCTTGGCTGCCTTCTTCCAAGTCAGTTCCTGAGAACAATTGCTATTTTAATGCATCATCCAGAAGTTATGGCCTAGACAAATCAGAAAAAAATTGTTTAGTCTATTATAATTTGGCATATGGTCATTTAATAGCACACAGGAAATCATCATGAACGCTGGGGATTATTGTTGCTATAAAAATAATGAAAGGAAATTAAAGTTGGCTAGACTTCACTTCCACCACTGCTCTTGTCATTGAAATCATCTCTTCTGCCTCTTCATTTTTTGCTGTTGATATCTTGGAGCAGTCATTCAGACCTGTGTGAAGCTGTGTGGAGCACACTGACTTTGCACGATGGCTGCTTGCAGTATGGTTTCCACATGGACATGGATATATAATTTTTCAAGTGTTAAGATGTGTTCTTGATTGAATTCTTAAATGAACAGCATATTTCCATTAGGAATATCAATGGGTGTTATTTTCTAACGGTCAAAGAACCGATTTTTTAATGTTAAAATTGAAACTGGTGAGGTTTGCATTAACAACTACAAGCACACAGCACAGCCATGCTGTCTGTGCAGCTAGAAATGCCCAGCAGGCCTGTTCTCAGTTATTTAGGGACATTATTTCCATGCAGACGTTTTGGTATACACTTCCCCATGCAGGTTATTTTTCAGAGAGTGAATTAGACTTCTAACATATTTCTCTGTCCTGCATGCCTCAAATGATATTCAGGGATTTCACTGTGTTCATGTGCCTTGCTGATGAGATCAGACCTGTGTGGTGGCTGATTAACTCTTGTTCACCCTTTACCCCTGATAACACTGTTATTCAATACCAAAATAACCAACATTCATTTGTATACAGTTAAAAGATATTAATGGAATTCATGCTTTTGAGTACATGTCCATCTTGGTTCAGCCAGAGCAGTCTGAGACTTCCTCCCCAGGGGCAGCTCCGAGCCCTGCTCTGGGCCAGGGGCAGCAGCCAGGGAGCAGCTGGAGCCGGCCCAGGGCAGGCTCAGGCTGCAGAGCAGGGACAGGTTCTGCTTCCCCCAGAGGGTGCTGGCACTGCCCAGGCTCCCCAGGGAATGGGCACGGCCCCGAGGCTGCCAGAGCTCCAGGAGCCTTTGGACAGCGCTGCCAGGGGTGCCCAGGGGGGATTGCTGGGGGGTCTGGGCAGGGACAGGGGCTGGATCAAGGATCCTGGTGGGTCCTTTCTGCTCAAGATATTCTATATCTCTATGTAACTTGGAATCCACTATTTGCAAGGAAGCTTCTCTTACAGATTTGTTAGGAAAGTTTGTGATTTCAAAATGATACATTGCACAATTCTAAATAATGATGTAAAAAAAATCAGGATGTTTGTTGTGGATTAAGCCCAGTCAGCAGTTGAGCACCTTACAGGCACTGCTCATTCCTTGCTCCTCCCCAGGGATGGAGCAGAGATTTGGGAGAGTAAAAGTGAGAAAACTCATCGTTTGAGATAAAGACATTTTAATAGGACAGAAAAGGAAGAAAACAGTGATAACAACGAGGAAAGAATTGGAATATACAAAACCAGTGATGCACACTGCAGTTGCTCACCACTTACAGACTTCAGCCCAGCCAGCTCCTGGGAGACCCCGGGCCAGTACCCCCCAGGTTATGTGCTGGGCACAGTGGAAGGGTCTGGAATATTCATCTGGCCAGGTTGGGTCAGTTATCCCAGCTATGTCCACTCCCAGCCCTCGATGCCTCCCCTGCAGCCTGCTGAAAGCTGAAAAGTCCTTGACTCAGTGTAAACACTGCTTAGCACCAGCCCAAACTTCAGTGTGTCATCAGCATCATTCTCTTCCTAAATCCAGAACATGCCACTGGAGCAGCCACCAGGAGGAAGATTAACTCTATCCCAGACAAAAGCAGCACAGTGCTGAAGTTTGGTCAACTGCCCACTGCAACTGGCTTTGCTGTAGTCGAGGATTATAATCTATGGGCAGAGATACCCAAATGCCTCAAAGACTGTGACTTTTTAAAAAAGGCTGCAACCATTCATGGCAAATCTGTCTGACAAATCTGTGCAGTGCCTGAATCCAAGTGCTGCACATAGAATTTTCAGATGCTCACTGGAGCAACAGCCCAGCGGCTGCAACAATTGCCGTCCTCACATCTGTATTCCAAACTCTCAGGATTATGAGGTATTTTTCCCCAAGAGAAAAAGAAATTTCTTTTTAAAGTGTTTAGCTTCTTTCCCATGTTTTCTGCTTGAAGTAGAAGGAAACTGTAGGCTTTCAGCAACTAAGTTAATATTGAAATGTTTGAAATGTTTTAAGTAGATTGTTTGGAAAATAAAGGAAGGAGAAAAAAGGGATTTGGGTTTGTTTGTTTGTTTGTGGTTTTTTGTTTTGGTTTTTTTTTTTGCTAATGCTACTGCTTCATTTTTAAATGAAGTTTATTTTAGCTTTAAACTTAAGAGCATATTGTGCACCTTGTCTTTTAGAATACAAGTAGTTCATGAAAATCCAGACTGTAGCTGGTTTGAATTTAAGTAATTTCACAGTCCTCAGTGGAAGCCTGTTGATTTATGCTATTTTAGGTTTTCTGAGAATACAAGTCAGAGGTTTTACTGCGAGTGAACAGGATGTGAGTGAGCAGAGCATGAACACCAGGAGGGGAGAAGGGGCATGAGGGAGGCCAGGGACGTTATTGCAGCTCCAGCTTTCCTGGCAGCCTGTCTTACCTGGGGGTCACGTCCTAAAGAGACAGCTTGGAACTGCTGCTAACATGGAGCCCTTCGCCTTTATAACCCAGACCAGAAGCAATTGCTACAAAAAGCCTTAAGGACTTGCTTTTAGCCCAGGCGGACTTGGCCCAGCCAGAACCCCTCTGCCCTGGGCTGAGCCCAGCGTGGGCAGCAGGGGAGGGGATTCTGCCCCTCTGCCCCCTCAGGTGAGAGCCCACCTGCAGAGCTGCCCCAGCCCTGGAGCTGCTGCAGAGAGCCCAGAGGAGGCACCAGGATGAGCAGAAGAATGGAGCAGCTCTGCTGGGAGAAAAGGCTGGGAGAACTGGGATTCTTCACCTGGAGAGAAGAAGCTTTGGGGTAACCTCAGTGTGGCCTTGCAGGGCCTGAGGGAGCTGCAGGAAAGATGGAGAGAGACAATTGCCAAGGGCTGGAGGGACAGGACACGGGGAATGGCTGCCAGTGCCAGAGGGCAGGGATAGATGGGATACTGGGCAGGAATTGTTCCCTGGGAGGGTGGGCAGGCCCTGGCACAGGGTGCCCAGAGCAGCTGTGGCTGCCCCTGGATCCCTGGCAGTGCCCAAGGCCAGGTTGGACATCAGGGCTTGGAGCAGCCTGGGACAGTGGGAGGTGTCCCTGCCATGGCAGGGGTGGAATGGGGTGAGATTTATGGTCCATTCCAGCCCAAACCATGCTGAGATTCTGGTATTCTCTAAAGTGGGGGGATGAGAGAGAACAGTTTTCTTTAGCTTGAAGACATGGAGCCTTATTGCTTCATCTCTGTACATGGACATAGAGAGGATAAAACAAAAGATAACGAACACTTTTTGCTTTAAATCCATGTTAGTAAATAAGCATGGATTTGTGATTAACATTTTGTTTCCAGCACTTCACACTTGAATAGCTGATAATAAGCAGTGTGTGTATCAGCTTGGCTCTGCCATTCTTGTTAAGCAGCTTTATAAAGTGTTTACTGGCTTACATAACAGCATTGAGGACTTAGGGAAGAGTGGGGGGATTTGTTTACTTATCTCTGTAGTGAAGATCATTCTGGGATGCTAATGATGAGTGACTATCGGTGAGTTTAATTTTCAAATGCACCCCAAGTCTATTAACATAAGCTGTTTATTTACAGATTTTGGTGGGTGGGGTTTTTATTTGGGTTTTTTTGTTTGTTGGGTTTTTTTTTTGTTTGGTTTTGGTTTTTTGTTTTTGTTTTTCACAGCAGGTTTAGAAATGCACAGCTGCCCAGGAATATCTTCTTATTCCAGGTTTGGAATATGTAGGTTCTTTATAACATTCAAGGAGCCCAGTTCCCCCTAGCTGTAGCAAATGAATGATCCCTACAGCACCAATCCCATAGCTTTTTTTTTTTTTTTCCACGCAAAGCTGGGTGCAAAACAAGTGTCCAGAATAGATGAAATCTCAGTTTTTACGCCCTCAAGCCTTTCATTGTTTTTACCCCTTAGCAAGATGGAGACATGAAATGGAAACCACAGACATAATGCTCCACATTTCACACTCATACATCATGTCAAAATAAAAGCATTTTCCTGAGGAAAATCATAGGAATTGTTTTCCTTTTCATGTCTTCCCTACTGGTCTGAGTAATCTGTGATGTGTCATCATGTAACAATAGGAAAAAATGGATACAACAAAGTTATTTAATAAATATGCTTGGGAAATCCAGACTATATTTACATCTATGTGTGAGAATGTCATTTCACTCATTATGCTGGAGCTAGTTTGGTGCTGTGATTGAGGTGATTTCAGTTTTCAGTAAAATAAAATTGAAAGCTAATATTTTTTGAGGAATTAAACCCAAATATTTAATTTCTTATTCATGAACCCCTGTCAGCCAATGTATTTTTATGTAACTGTAAAAAGGGATGTGGAAGGAGGATATAACTGCTTAGGATGTGAGAAAGACAAACCCAAATGAGTAGGTTTGGGACTAGTGAGATGTTTGTCTGTATAGATACAGAGTGCACTGTAGCTTCAAGCTTTTTGCCTATATTCACATTTTCTCTGCTGAAAATACAATTAAGATCTCCTTTCACATTTAAAAATGATTCTGTTTTACAGCTGATGGTAGCACATATTTATACATTTGCCTATGTAAATATAACATAAAGATTTGTATCAGTGTTTTGCTGAATAGTAAAGTGAATCACACTAAAAACTAAACCAAACATTGTAGGAACCTTGTAAAATTTGTTGCTGCATAAAGATTCAAGGAGAATATATTTGAAACCCCAAAGATAAGTGAAAGTAGCCTTTGTGATAGATTGAGGGCTGCTTAGTTTGGGTTTCACTGCATTATGCAATTTCTCCCTGAAATATTAAATCTGACCTAGTGTTTTAAGAAGTATTAAAATGTAGGAGATCAATGTAATCATGGTAATTTAATGCCCAGGGAAAGTAAAAGTAAATAGTTAAATCAATTATTATACTATCAGGAATACCTGAATGCATTTTTATTGGTTTGTGGCATTTATTGTGCCCAGCCCAGAGCAGCACACGCAATCAGTGCTGATGGTGCCTTGATCCTCAGAGGTGCTTCCAGATCCAAACCAGAGCTCCTTGGAGCTCTGCCAGCCCCTGTTCCTGCCCAGAAAAAACAGAGGTGGTTGCATTCAACACAAGGATCTGTTGCTCATGAAAGGGCTGGTGGAGAAATCTTGCATTCCTGATAAGACTTGGGATCTCCATTACATCTGGACCTCTGTCTTAGCAGCTTATATCTAGGGCTTATATCTAAGATCCAAAGAGGGATTTGGTCTAAATTAGGTATTTCTACAGTTACCTTGTATCTTGGGCTAAATCTATTTGAAAGAATCATGAGAAAATATGATTCCCTATCTATCTTTCAACTTCCAGCCACTGAGTGGTCAAACCAGTCCGTCAGGAGATTCTGCAAGGTGGCAGCTCCGTGTAGCAAAACACCAAATCTGCTCATTACTCAGGATTTCATCAGTATTGATGTATTTATTTTAATCTTCTTATCTTGATATTTACCAAGGAAGTCCCAGTTTTGTTTTGCCGAATAAAAACCCCTACTATGTCCTCAAAGAACTGATGATTTTTTCCATTTTCCCTTCTTCCAGGAACTGAGTTGGGAAGCTGCAGAGCATTAAGGTGATGTGTTCAATGTGTGGTGGCATCCTATGTGCACAGCAGTTGGTCTGAAACTCCTCAGTGGCCCCAGACGTTCTGACTTCCAAGGTGGAAGGGGTAGATTCTCAGATACTCCTGTGCCTACACAATAACCAAAAATGAAGGAGGACCATTGTTTACACGCTGCTCTCCTCTGCCTGGGGGTCCTGTGCTACAGTCAGGCCCTGACCATGGAGAGGCTCAACCACTCCCGGCCCTCACTGCATGGGCACCACGAGAAGGGCAAGGAGGGACAAGTCCTGCACCGCTCCAAAAGAGGCTGGGTGTGGAACCAGTTCTTTGTCATAGAGGAGTACACGGGACCAGATCCTGTGCTGGTAGGAAGGGTAAGAAATAATTCCTTTTTCAGACATTGATTAATATTCTTAATTTTCATTTTTTGATGGTTTTTTTGTGGGTTTTTTGGGGGGTTGTTATGTTGCTGTTGTGGGGTTTTTTTGGGGGGGTTGTGTGTGGTTGGTTTTTTTTTTGCTGTTGCCTTTGTGCTGTATAAGCTGCTTCTTCATTTTCTGGTAGCTCAGTTTAGGTGTTAAGCAAAATACTACCTAAGTCAATACAAACATTCCCTCTGACCTCAGCAGTCCTTGAATGTAAGTGTGCAGGCTGTTACTCAGCAAAACAGCAGGAACCATACCAACAACTTTAGCAAAACTATGTCTCAAGAATATCATTCTCAGGTCCTTAAAAGCAGCAATTAAAAATTGCATGTCTAACCCAGTAGCTCAGTAAAATAGGTATATTTCTATTCTCTCATTTTCAAATTATCAGTAAAACTAAATATATTGAGCGCTATGTATAGAGGGAGGTAAATATCTGTCTGCACATGTGTATGTACGCACATCCTGGACTGATTTTTTATTCTGCTACTGTCTAACACTAGTGAAATACAAACAGATAAATAAACCAGTATATTTGCCAGTTTCTAAATGGGCAGCAGAACAGTATTGAGTTAACCCCAGCAGAAAAAGAGTGAAGAAACAATATCAATGTCAGCAAATACCATGTTGGGTATTCTGGTTTAAAATGATTCAATTTGTAGCCGTCAATATAAAATCAATAAATCTGTAATTTGGCTCAATGTTTCCCTCATTCATCAAACTTAAGTGTGCACTGGTTGTGAGATTAAGGATTTAGTAAGCATTTGTTGCTTCTTTTATATTAGAGATGGTGTAATTAAAAATGGGTTGGCAGTCCCAGAATCACAGAGAATCCCAGAATCATTTAGGTTGGAGAAGCCTCCCAGCCCACCCAGTCCCAGCTGTGCCCGATGCCCACCTGGTCCCCAGCCCAGAGCACTGAGTGCCTCCTCCAGCCCTTCCCTGGACACCTCCAGGGTGGGCCCTCCAAACCTCCCTGGGCAGCCCCTGCCCAGGCCAGAGCACCCTTTTCATGCAGAAATTCCTCCTGATTCCACCCTGAGCCTCCCCTGGCCCAGCCTGAGGCCGTTCCCTCTCCTCCTGTCCCTGTTCCTGGGAGCAGAGCCTGACCCCCCGGCTGTCCCCTCCTGGCAGGGAGGTGTGCAGAGCCACAGAGTCCCCCCTGAGCCTCCTTTTCTCCAGGCTGAGCCCCTTCCCCAGCTCCCTCAGCCCCTCCTGGGGCTCCAGACCCTTCCCAAACTCTGTTCCCTGCCCTGGACACCCTCCAGCTATCCTATGTCCTTCCTGAACGAGGAGGCCCAGAACTGGACACAGCCCTCGAGGTGCGGCCTCAGCAGTGTCCCCAGTACAGGGGACAGTCACTGTCCTGGTCCTGCTGGCCACATTGTACTTGCTACAAGCCAGGGTGCCCTTGGCCTTCTTGCACACCTGGGCACAGCTGGGCTCACTCATTTGTCACTTAACTCATCCCATTTATTATTTAACAGCTTTTAACATGCAACCCAGTAGAACATGATTCGTTGAAGTCTCCAAAATCTTTGTAAAAATTATTCCTCCTACCAACTTCCTGTGAATGAAGAACCTGCTATAAGTATCTTCTCGTGTATTCTCTTCCTTAAATCTGAAATGTTGGGTTTAGCAGCACCCTGCATGTTGCAGGAGGCATGTCTGGGCTGGCACTGCCCTGGATGCAGAGTACATGTGGTCACAGCATGTCCCTGAGTGTGGATTATTGCCTGGTGGAAGCCACAGTGGTTGAAAACTGTGAAATTATAGCAATTTCCTGCACTTCTTTGTTTCATAAGCACATCCAGGAATTGTGTGCCCATTTGTTAAGGTGTGTCTATTTCTCCTTTTGTAGCTTCATTCAGATATTGATTCTGGAGATGGAAACATTAAATACATTCTCTCAGGTGAAGGAGCAGGAATTATTTTTGTTATTGATGACAAATCAGGGAACATCCATGCAACCAAGACACTGGATCGGGAGGAGAGAGCTCAGTACACCCTGACAGCTCAGGCTGTGGACAGGAACACAAACAGACCTTTGGAACCCCCTTCTGAATTCATTGTCAAAGTTCAAGACATAAATGACAACCCTCCTGAGTTTCTCCATGAAAACTACCATGCCAATGTACCTGAGAGATCAAATGTAGGTGAGTACTCAGAAAGGCGCTGCCCTTGTGGAAGGTGCTGCACTGTCAGGAGATCTTGGTTTTGTTTCATTCTTATTGTCAAGGATTTGGGGAAGTAAAATTTACTTCATGTTCAGCCAGTGATTCACCTGATGTATTTATTCTGCTGCCCAAATCAAACCCTGAACAGCTCCTAACTGGGAGACGTTCCTAGAATACAACTATTTTTCCTTCTAGAAAGGAGCATAGGAGTCCCCTGGAATGTATGGAGTGTGAATCCTCTGGGGTAAACATGAGGATCATTCCTTTGGCAGAGCTGTGTAATAAAGTTGGGAAGTTACTGCCTCACCATCTCTTCCATTTTCATCTCCTGTTTAAGCTTGTGTCTGTCTCAGAGATTTCTACAGGAATGATTTGTCTGAAACTTACTGAGAAAAATGTAAAGGAAAACACTATTGTTTGGCTGTCCAATGACAAAAGCAATATAAGGCTTAAACTACTGAGGGGAAAAACCATAATGGTGCAGAGTGACTGCTGACTTTTATATCATCGCTGGTTTGAACATTAATCCACATCACAACTGGTGACAGATCTTTTTTGATCATTCAGGTATATTTTGTCATCTAGAAATTGTCAAGTGGTTATGATTTTCATTTAACAAACGTGGAAATAAAAAATTTTTGGAATAGCACTGCTGTGTGACTGAAAGCATCTCTGCATCGTTCTTCCAGACATGTTTGCCTCTGACTCTGCCTCCTGTGTTTGCTCTCCATTTTTAGGTACATCAGTTATTCAGGTAACAGCTTCAGATGCTGATGACCCTACCTATGGGAACAGTGCCAAATTGGTTTACAGTATCCTTGAAGGTCAACCCTACTTCTCAGTGGAGGCTCAAACAGGTATTATTAAACAGTTGCTTTGAGTGGTGCCTCACGACCAGAGTGCATTAAGGTGAACTTAATGTACTGACTGGGTGCAGCTGCTCGTGCATCTGAGCAAAGCTTCCTGCTTCGGTTCGTCTCCTGGCATTTGCTGGAGCTTCCACACCAGAAAGTTGATGCTATTTCTGTGTGTTCTATATCCTGTGATAATTGAAAGGCTGTTTCTGTGCACAGCTCTAATTCTCCAGGCGTGTCCTCTGGGTGGAATTTTAGGGCTGCTTTCCTCACAGCAATGCACAGGGAAAGCAGAACTTCCACCATCACTACAAATATTGCTGTGTTTAATGCACTTCAAGTGCACCAGCCAGGTTATCATGAAGTCTGTGTGTGTGTCACCTTCCTTTATGCCTGCAGGAATCATCCGAACTGCCCTTCCCAACATGGACAGAGAAGCCAAGGAGGAGTACCATGTGGTGATACAGGCCAAGGACATGGGAGGACACATGGGAGGCCTCTCAGGGACAACCAAAGTGACAATTACGCTTACAGATGTCAATGACAACCCACCAAAGTTCCCACAGAGTGAGTACCAACAAAATCCTTCTCACATCTCCTACCAGGACCCAGGTTTGTGAAGTATCAGACACACCCAAGGCTTGAGGAGGCAATAACTGAAGGATTATTGCAGTACACATGAATAAAGAAGTATTAATTGCTCATTTTTTGCTGGTAACATATAATGTCTGGAATATTTGCTTTGTGTTGCAAAATGAAACATTTTAGGGCCAGGATTAAATTGCAAAGATTCCTGACCCTCCACTTAATTTTTGAAGTTACTGAGCCATGCTGTATAACTTATATGAGCAGACAGACATATATATATATTCTTCAAGACTCATATTTACCATGGCAAAGTAAACTAAATTTAGCACAATTACACTTTTAAATTGTTAAAGTGTATTAATGGAGGTCAAATACAACATTTTTTTAATACCTGAGCAATTTACTTTTCACATATAAAATTAATCAGGGCTGACATTACCAGACTCAGCCTTCACAGCTGGGTGGAAGTACATTAATGGGCCCACACATCTGTTCTGCATCTTATCTCTGTGTGGGTTTGGGGTTTTTTGAGTGCTATGCAGACACCATCTCAGCCCACTGTATTTCTCCTCTGAGCAGCATTTCTGACTCTGACACATCCTGGCCACGGCCATCCCTCTAACAGCTCTTCTTCCAGTGCTGCAGCTCCCTGCCCCCTCATGCAAGAGCTGAATGTAAAAATCTGTGTTACCATTATCTACCCTTCAAAAAGAATTAAATCCTAAAAAATCAGGTTTTATGTACCTTACAAACAAGCCTTTTCACTCCAGAGCATAAGCTGGGACACCAGGATAAAATATTTTGTTAACTCTGCCAAATGATGGATTTTTCTGTATGAATTCAAGCCCCTTTACTGAGTGTTTTGCTAGAACATTTTAAATTATCAGAAATGCCCAAAAGCAGTTCCTCTACTTAATCACTCACCCCCAGGTAAAATCTGAATGGGGAATGTTTTGAAATTCAAAACCAGGGTTTAGCTGTCTGTATAAACAGCCAAATGATTGATATTTTTATTCTTATTCTTATTTTTCTTTTTCCTTTCTTTTTTTTTTTTAATGTTCATTGCTCAAGCTGTTAATGAGTTATGTGCTTAAATTTTGGGTTCTTTGTGACTGGAGTTAATGACTCATTTCAATGATATGTGGCAATTGTTTTTATGGGTAATGAGCCAAGTCTCTGCCTGGCGTAAGTCTCCTGATGTTTCTAGGGTGCCCATGGAGCAAAAAAGACCAATTACAAAGGGGAAAATATTAGATTATTTTATCATCCCTTCTTTTTTTCCTCCCCAATTTATTACTGCTGCTGATGTGACAGAAAATGCTGACATAGATTTATATATTTAGGATCAGGTTGTGTTATCTGAACTCTGGAGCAGGTTGGGAAAGTTCTGTAATCAATACTGTTTAAAAGACAACTGTTGGAGAGAGATTTATCCAGGAACAGTGTTGCTTTCCTCTGGTCCCTGAATACCCAGGGAACATCAGTGGACAGTACATACTGTCTACACACATACATCTCTGTGGTGTGAAATTTTAATAATCGTTATTGTTCTACATTCACACTCCAAATTCAAGCCATAGAAAACAGCAGATTTATATCTTAGCCAGCACAGCAGACAGGATTTATCCAATTCACTGTATATAATTAATGGCTCTTGAACGAATCGGCAGAAATGAGAAACAGAGGTGAAGGTTTTACCATAAGCCATGTGAGAGAGTTTTCCTTCCATTTTTGTAATAACATCCCTGCTATCAATGGTAACCTTGATGCCACAACGATTTCTCCATTCTGGGTGATTGGTTGTCCTTTTCAACCCTTCCCTGAGCAGAGGGGCAACAGGGAGGGAGTCATGTTCTATACATTATCCATGTGGGTTAAGGTTTCACAGCGGACTTGCTGCTCAAAGCTCTTTATAACAGAACAGAACACAGCGTTCCTTCGGGGGGCTTGAAAATGCCAAAAATCACTGTGTTTGTTTGGAACTCCCAAGTTCAAAGAGTGAACACACAAGTGGGGAGCAGCCTGCTCACTCAGGGCACGTGCCTGTTCTCCCTGCTCCAGGTGTGTACCAGATGTCGGTGTCGGAAGCAGCTGTCCCAGGAGAGGAAGTGGGGAGAGTGAAGGCCAAAGATCCTGACATTGGAGAGAATGGCTTGGTGGCGTACAGCATCATTGATGGAGATGGCATGGACATGTTTGAAATCACCACAGATTATGAGACTCAGGAAGGGGTTGTGAAGCTTAAGAAAGTGAGTGATGCCTACTGCTATGTAGTGTTCTTTGTTGCTGACAGAATATTTGGTAATAATGGATTACCACCTAAGCTAAAATATTAGTAAATGCAAGTTTCCCTTAATTCATTTCTCAAGGTGTGATTAACTCTTAATATTCCATTTCCCCATTAGCTGAATTGGAATGGAAGAAAATAACCAAGAAGAGTTACATAAATACTGTACAGTGGATTAATTGCACAAACTAAATGAATTCATAATAAAAAGTCACGGTAAAATACGATGCCATCAGTTTCATTGTTAATGAAGTTTTGCCTAGTGCTGATAAGTAGCAGACATTCACTGTTGCTTTATGTTCAGTCTGAAAAGCCTCATGCCCTATAGTTTGAATTCTTCAGCTGTGCATTGTCCACAATAGTGTTCTGAAGGAGTCACAGGCTATGGGAAAAGCAGCAGAGGGGATTTCACACACGGCCCATCAGCGGGAGCTTTGAAAGCATAATCAAATTAATTTTAAATAGCAAATTGCAGAACATAAATCTTATTATTATGGAAGCATTATCATTTTGCCCTTTGTGTCTTTAGAGCTATTTATCTCTCTTGGAGAAATCAGAACTCAAAAGAGAAGGCTTGGGCAACTTCTGGTCAGCCCTGCCCTGCCCTGCGGGGCAATCCCTCAGGAAGGGACCCAGAGGTCTCCTCTGCTCAAAACTGTCCTGGTTTGATTTCTGTCTCTGTTCTAGAGGTGGGAGTGGATTTTTGTGTGTTTTGAAACATGACTGATCTGTCACTCCACTCCGTCTCTGGTGTTAACATACTTTGTGAATTGTGGTTTGCACCTGTGGGTTCATTTTGAGGTGCAACCCTGCAGCCACCTCATGCCGATGCAGGTGCAGAGGTGCTATGGCTTTGATCAGGCTCCCAGACGGACTTGTCCCATGGGGCATTATTCTACCTCCTCTTTGGAAAGTGTTATGAGTTCTGTGGCTGGAGAGGACTGCAGGAATGAAAGCACTGCAAACTATCTTTGTATTTTCCCCACTACCTAAGTAATTTAACTTATCTGTGTGCTATCTCATGGTGCACCAGGAGCCCTTCAGCCCGTATCCATGTTGGATGCCTGCCATCCTGGGTAAAGCCAGACTTCTTGTGGGAACCCCTTTCCCATCCCTTGCACTTTTGTGCTGCCTAGAAGACTGCATGGAGACAAGGTTAATTTTCCCTGTACAGATGGGAATTTCCTCAGTGATACAGCAAGCAAAGAGCAAGATCAAGACTCTGTGCTGATATTTTGAATGCCTTCCTGTGCTGCTCCATACATAGAATGTAGCTCCTTCCATTTGAGTCTTTATGTTTTTAAATATACACATTTCAGTCCAAGCTTGTTGACAGATGCTCACATTTGTTTGATGTCATTGAACACTAGGGCGCTGCCTACTGCTCTTACGGCCTGTTTTCTCTGACTCTGGAACACACTGTCTTCTTGTTTCTCACAGACCTTAGATTATGAAACCAAAAAGTCCTACAGTCTGAAGGTGGAGGCAGCCAATGTCCACATTGACCCCAAGTTCATTAGCAATGGGCCCTTCAAGGACACAGTGACAGTGAAAATAGCAGTGGAAGATGCTGATGAGCCACCAGTGTTTTTGAAGCCAAGTTACATTTTTGAAGTACAGGAAAATGCAGCATCTGGTACTGTGGTTGGAAAAGTACATGCCAAAGACCCGGATGCTGCCAACAGTGCTATAAGGTTTGCTGCATTTCCTGCTTCCTTCTGAGCATTAGCTTTTGGAATAGTTAGGCAAGATCTGAAGACAATGTGACAGATCTACAGACACCCAGAATATTGAAACTTTAACCATCCAGCATTGGTTTTGTGTTTTTGTTCCTTAAGCTGCCAGTTTCTCATAGTGATCATACTATAGCTACGTCTAATTAAAATATACTTAAGGGCATTTTTGGTAGACTGTGTTCTAAATTAAATTTTCCATAAGTATCTTGTGCTTTTTTTGCAGCATGGATTTTTATCAAAATATCAAAGTCTAAGATGTAGATTAGGGACTGGCCTGGGTAATTGTTAATTGCTAAAGACAAGCCCATACAGACCCCTACTTTCTGCAGTTATGTTGGATCTTGGAACCACAGACTCAGGGAATGGTTTGGGCTGGAAGGGACTTAAAGCTCATCCCATTCCCACCGCCTGCCTTGGGTAGGGACACTTTCCACTGTCCCAGACTGCTCCAAGCCCCAGTGTCCAACCTGGCCTTGGACACTTTCAGGGGCAGCCACAGCTTCTCTGGGCAACCTGTGACAGGGCCTCACCACCCTCATAGTGAAGAATACTTATATTATAATAGCCTTCTATTAGTTTAATTTTTTTTTTGTTATGTTCTTAGTGTAACTTAAGTTACGAAGACCTCTTTTGTAGGTATACTTAACATTTCAAAGAATTTCAACATGAAGTTACAAAAGTCAGAGCTGTAAAAAGCTGTACAAACGTGCAGAGAGTGGATAATATTC
Organism: Donacobius atricapilla; assembly: GCA_013397315.1. NCBI lineage: Eukaryota > Metazoa > Chordata > Aves > Passeriformes > Mimidae > Donacobius > Donacobius atricapilla. Next base: position 266,347 of record WBMY01009139.1, read on the forward strand.
CATAAATTGGTATGATCAATTAATATTCAGAGTAAACCAGAGATTGGAAGACTTAAAAAGATCACCACAATTAATAAGAAACAGAAGAGAAAAAATATCTTAGTAGATATTTTTGTCTTGTTTTATAAGAGAAGAAAATAAAGAGTATATTAGGGCTTTGATATAGAGACTTCAAAGACCAGCAATTTTCACTTATTACAAACATTCCAATGTACAGTTTTTCTAAATGTAGAAACCAACCAAGTGATTCTTCTTTTAAAATAACACATATCGTCCTTTTGACAATGATATTGAGGGTAACAATAGGTGTACTACTTAAAATTATTTAGAAATTATAATTATATAGAACAAATTTGGATGCATGAAACTCCTTAGTCTTTCTTTTCTCTAATTACTGCCTTTCAATCTTCTTTAGATATTCAATTGATCGACACACTGACCTTGAAAGATATTTTGTTATTAATGCAGAGGATGGCAATATCAAGACAACAAAGGCTTTGGATAGGGAAGAAATGGCTTGGCATAATATCTCTGTCTTTGCAGTTGAAGTCCGTGAGTATTTCACTGAGGTGTTTTAGAATCAGTGATACGAATCCTGTAATCCTCAAATTGTCTCAGTTTGATAAACTGCAAGAAATCTCAGCAGAAATACTGCAGCATATCTGATGTGTCCTTGGATGCAGCTGGGAATTTGTTTTGAGGGGCTTTCCTGCTTCTGTCTCATCTCAGTGTTGCCTCTCCCACAGACAAACAGCACCAGGAAGCCAAAGTTCCCATTGCAATCAAGGTCGTTGATGTCAATGACAATGCTCCCAAGTTTGCTGCGGCCTACGAAGCCTTCGTGTGTGAGAATGCCCGAAGCAACCAGGTATGGCCTGCCCACACTTCCTGTGCCCACCCTTCCTGTGCCCGCC
>WBMY01009139.1:269583-291460 GCA_013397315.1 Donacobius atricapilla
CTTCTGTCCTTTTCCACCCCTCGGTCTTATGGGGTGTGTTTTTAGCCCAGCCTGGGCTCGGTGCTGCTCTCCGGGGACCGGGGGAGGGGGCCGGGGCCATCTCCTTCAGCAGCATTCTCTCGCTCCCCTCCCCCGGCCGCCGGCAGCTACCGAGGCTCAGAGACCCTGCTCAGCTCAGCGTGGCTTGGCTCCCGGAGGCCTGGCCCCAACCTGGCCACCCTGGTCCGGCCGGGGCATTACCTTATGGCTGTGTCCGTCGAAAAGGAGGAATCTCCCAAGATTCCTGTATTTAAGTGGTGTGTCCCCAGGGGTGTACACTTTTTACCTGATTGGCCAACTTGGCTGTCAGTTCCAAAACAGATCACCAATTGGTTTTCCTACCATTCATGCCAAACCAATACAATGATGATGTCATTTAATGTAGTGTTTCTGCCTGACAATACTGCAAAAGGTTATTTCAAGAGGATAGTATTAAGGGATTAAATCTTCCCATATAATTTTCTTCTTGGGAAATGAATAGTCTGAGGAAACATCCATTCATCCATTTCCATCCTTTCTTTCCCTCACTTTGTTCAATCCTCAGTGCAATTATGTTGTTAATTTACACATTTCTTGCAGGTTTTTTAAAGTAAACTATACTAGAGCAAAGTAAAAAAGTTAAAATTCTGTGTACTCCCATATAAAAAAATTTCTTAGGGAGAGTGTGTTACCATTTGCAAGTCAAATAATGTCCATGGTCATTGAAAGTTGTTTTTTTGAGTTGTAAGTCTGAGTATTCTATAAGCTGTGCCACAGCTTTCAGAGGGAATTGCTACTTTCGGAGAAAAATGGCTTTATTAACTGTGGAGAACAGTTAATGAAAACTCCAGTGTTTTGGCCTATTACAGAACTTTAAAGTGAATACAGTCTCATAATTATCATTTAATAGAGTTTCTTTTTATCAGCTCCTGAAAGTAATCACATATTGCAGTAATCCAAAAAAGCATAAGCATGTTCTACATCCTTCTAATAGCCCACTGTGTTACCAAATCTTCAGCTGAGCCCATCTCCCATAGAAAACATGAGATAATGGCTGAGCCCACGCTGGGATAAAACACAGAATTACTTTTGCACTGTTTCCTTATATTATATCTCATAAACAAACAGCACTGTCTGCCCGGGTTCTGCTCAATTCTGCTCCCACTGAAGTCAGGTCTTCAAAAGAGCAGCAGAGGCTTGTGGCACTTCACAGCAGAGAGGCAGATTTTGAGTAAATGGATTGCCTGCTTTTAACCCTGCAGGGTCCTGTGCTGAGATGCACTTTCCTTGGGGTCCCTCAGCCTGGCATTGCTGGAAGGGCTGCAGTCCCAAATTCACAAGATAGAGCTTTACAGAGCCTGAAATTAAACTTGTGAGCCCCTGAAAATCAGCGACTAAAGTCTGCTTTTTAAACTCAAACACATGCTTCACACTTTTTCAACAAGAAAATTTTGAAGCACACAAGTGACAGGATTTTGCCATGGATTATCCACAGTGATTGCCACTCCTGGTAAGGTAAGGATTTTAGGCAGCTGGACCCCTGAAATTGTTCCATTTTCTGGATGAATCAGCACTCACACTTGATATAGGTGATAAAGTTCACACTGCAGTCACCCCTGTAATCTAGAATCCTCCTTACACAATTCTCCAAAATAAGCCCCCCAAAACTAAGCTACATTTGCCTAAGCAGACAGGAAATACTGGAAATCATCAATAAAATCACCAGAGAAGAAGACAAAAATCAAAGGTCAGAGAGATCAGTATAAGGATCACCAAGAAATAATGCAATTTTAGCTTCTAATTGTGAAAATTTCATGGAGAGCACAGGGAATCTTCATTTCCAGCACCTTTGGATACTGGATAGCCAAGGCTATAATACCTGGAAAAATGTGAAATTTTGGGAATGGCCTTGAGATTACTGTTCTTTTCCTTCTTCCGCCATTGTGTTCATTAGGACTGACAGTCAAGGAGTTCCCAGATGTGTTAAGTAATAGTTTTAAGCTGGTATTGACATTTAACTTCGGTTGGCTTAAAAAATGCCATTTTACCAGGATTATAGTTCTACTCCTGGGTCTTGAAAATAATAAAAAAGCAAGGATGAGAATATTAGCTAGGATTATATGTTATCTTTTATCTAGGTAAGAAAGGGTTTTTTTTCCTCTTATGGATATTATGTTTCTTCTAAATGTGAGAAGCGAACATAAACAGTAAAAGATTAAAAAATGACCTTTTAAGCTTGATGTATTGTAGTCCTTTTTAAACTTTAGCCAGGCATGTTGATTGGATTTTTCATTTAAAAAATTTAGGTTAAACTAAAAGTCACTTCCCATTGAAATAGATAAATCAGCCATTGGATCAAAATCAGCTTTGTTTAGTGCAAGTGACTGCAGTGGACCAGGCCAGTCTGTATAACAGCTGAATAATTTGTCATTTTTTTCTTATTTCTAATTAGGAATACCATTTCAGCTGACAAAGGGCAAGAAAAATAAAATCTGTGATAAAAAAATGCATAGTCAAAGACTAAATATACTAATATATGGTATTGTCATTCCTTACAGAGTGCATTTGCAACCTCAAGGCAGCTGTAGCTCAGCCCCCTGTCAATGTGCTTTTTTTTTTTTTGCCATAAGAATAATCTGCCCTGTTGTGATTTTTCATTTAATGGAACAGATCTTGGTTCTCCCACTGAGAAAATGAATTATTAAGTGCATTTTAGAGGACTCAGTGGAATAGTTTAATTCTGGATCAATGTATTAGTTCAAGTTAGCTAGTAGGTTAATAGATATTAGATGTTGTATTCATATTTGTACCAAATAGTTACGAGCCCATTATTTCAAAGTCCTAAAATAAGGCTCCTGTCACACAGACATTGTTATCACCGAGGTCCTGTAAAAAACTGTGCCTCAAAGTTTAGATGGTGCATGTAAGCGTTCAGGAGATCAGGAGGACTCTGAGGGCATGTCCAAGAGCAACAAGTGATAAACAATCAGATCTTTATCAGCGTCTCTGCCCTTAGCAAATGTGACATTGTGCAAAGGAGAAGTTAACAAGTTGTTTTCTAGCCAGTTGTTTTTGTGACTCAGCACCAAAAAGCAACAGTTGTGTTATGCCCAGGTGACCACTCAGGGGTGTGGGCTGGCAGGACAGGGGTAGATATGGGGGATGGACTCATTTGGTGTGTAACAAACAGCTCCTACCTAAAATATTCATCCTTTCTGGTGAAGTTCCTGGGATAGTCAAGCAGTGCAAACATCCTTCTCATCCCATAGATTGACCAAATTTACGTGCTGTTTCAGACCTTGTCCTACATCAGGGGCACTGCCTGTAAGGGTGGTTAATGCAAGGCAAGAACGCTTCTCTTTGGGTGTATTTTATTCACAGACTTCCATGGAAATCGCACTGATTAGATCATTAGGAGAGGTTTTATGGTTTTCATTATTAAATTCTGGGATTTATGCTGACTCTTCAACTGGAAAACGATTAATCTGCAGAAGCCTGAGGCAGCCGTAAAGCGGGTACTTTCGGAGGCGAACAGCCCTCCCTCAGCAGATAAAAGAACCACTCTTTTCCCCTCCTTTTCTGTTATATGGTGAAAAATAAAGAACATAGCAAGTCAGGAAAGGTTGTGTGGAATAAATCTTCAATATAAACTGGCTTTTGAAGGTCTGAAAACCATGGATATGATTTCTTTATTTACTTTGAGATGTTTACAACTGTTATAAACTTTGGTTCAGGCTGAGCTGAGAGAGAGAGGCACAGCAAGGGAGCCCTGTTGGTGCTCCCCTGGGAGGGGGAAGCACAGGTTGCCTCAGCCTAATCAGGGGCCAGTGGCATTTCACACTGTCCCCTTTCCAAGACTTTAGCCAGAGGAAGTGTGCAGGACCATCCAAAAGGTCCTGTGCTGAGATAGCAACTCATTTTCTGTCCCCTGCATCATGGCAGGTCACCTCTTGTGAGGACAGTGGGAACAGAGTTACAGAAATGCTGCCAGGAGTTGGACTCATGGATCCCTGTGGGTCCCTTCCAACATTCCAACATAGTTTTGATTTTGTGATTTAACTCTTCCTCACATCCACGTAATTCAAAATGTGCCCAGACATACTGTGCATGTATGATCAAGCCCTCTGAATTCTGGCTGGAAGTTTGAGTGAAAACCAGATTCTGATAAGACACTGTTAGCTTCAGCATTTCTTACTGAAAAAAACAAGGCTCAAGTTTGCTCACACACAGCAAATATTGGCTTTTGTTTGGTGGGACTCTCATTATCTGAGCCCATTTGGGGTTAGATCTCTGTCTACCATGCTTTTAGATGTGACTTCAAGAACACACAAGGGAGATATGGTTTTTACCCCTCCACTGAAAGCTTTAGTTCTGGAGAGACACTTAAACCAGCTCAGATAGCAATAAGAAGGTCCAGCCATTTGCGTAGTTGAAAAAATATTGTGACTTTCTCAGAAAGTTACAGGTACAAAAAGGTGCTATCAGACAGAGATTATCTGTGTTGCTTGTGTTAATTAAAGAATTAAAACTGAATAGGGTGCTGTATGAATTAAATACAATCCTGTAATTGCTCTTCAGTCGTTAGGAAGGCAACATTTTCCCCTGGTTTATTGTAGAAATAATGCTAAAGCCCTGAAAATTGAGAGCCATTGCAGTGAGATAATTCCCTTTTCAATAGTGGCTAAGAGGATGACTCCGTGGAAGAATTAACAATGATTCTCTCTCTTCTTCACCCAGATAACACAGCAAGCGTGCTGGTCAGACGGGAAGGGTTCAGTCGCCAGAAGCAGGATTTGTACCTCCTTCCCATCCTGATCAGCGACGGCGGCATGCCCCCGCTGAGCAGCACCAACACGCTGACCATCCGCGTGTGCGGCTGCGATAGCGGCGGCTCCCTGCTCTCCTGCAACGCCGAGGCCTACGTCCTCAACGCCGGGCTCAGCACCGGCGCCCTCATCGCCATCCTGGCCTGCATCGTCATCCTGTTGGGTAAAAAATGTTCTTCCCTTGCTGTTTGTCTGGACTCATGTTAAAAAAGTAATCCTGCCCTCAGCTCCAAGATGGAGAAATGAATCTTCATTTTTTAGCTTTTATTTTTATAGGGAGTACTGATCTGCTTGGCTGTGAGAGGTTTTGGGGTGACCTCAGTGTGGCCTTGCAGGGCCTGAGGGAGCTGCAGGAAAGATGGAGAGAGACAATTGCCAAGGGCTGGAGGGACAGAACAAAGGGAATGGCTCCCACTGCCAGTGGGCAGGGATAGAGGGGATATTGGGCAGGAAGTGTTCCCTGGCAGGGTGGGCAGGCCCTGGCACAGGGTGCCCAGAGCAGCTGTGGCTGCCCCTGGATCCCTGGCAGTGCCCAAGGCCAGGTTGGACATTGGGGCTTGGAGCAGCCTGGGGCAGTGGGAGGTGTCCCTGCCATGGCAGGGGTGGAATGGGGTGAGATTTATGGTCTCTTCCATCCTAAACCATTCTGGCCTGCTGTGATATCTTCAATAGCAAACACCAGTGAATTTGTGTAGATGTGCTTGGAGAATGTCCTTCTGTGGCCTAATGCCAGGGACGCTGCTTAATGGTCATGACATACAGTTCTAAGTTTTGTGGTCTTCCCTGGATGACAAGTTCCTTATTGAGGTCAGCCAGGATTAATGGCCCCTGCCAGCTGTTTCCCTCAAACCCATCTTGTGTTGAAGACAGATGAGTGACTTAGAAGACCTGCTTTTAAGAGAATGCTGCAAAGTGTTTCCTGATGATCTGAAAAAAAATTATACAATATTTTCTAATTTCCCTGTAGTATTTTCTAGTGTTTCTTTTCTCATATACTTTATTTTATAGAAATTTGAAGTGAGAACGCAAAAACAAATATATCTTTGGAGGTGTTGCTTAAAAAATTCCATTTTAATGGAAATGACTCTTGGAATTAGAGTTAAGTTTTGGGCATACAGGAGAGGATAATGATTCATCTTTCTTTTGTTGCAGATATTCATGTACTTGGGCAGCTCAAAGGCAATGTAACAGTGTTCTGCAGCACTGGGGGCCCTAAAAACACTTCCCTTGAATTAGTATTGCAGTATGAGCAATTAGTAAGAGCAGTGGCATGCAGCCCAGACAGAAAGCCTCAGATCACTGTGTTCAGTTCAGTTCTGTGTACAAACATCTCTGCTTTTACCTAGCAAGGAGCACAAAAAATGCAGAAGTTTGCAACAATCCAGCAGAAAAGCTGAGGGCTCGGGGATGCAATAATTTCCGACAAAGGGGCTGCTGTTCAGCAGTGCAAAATAACCCATGTTTTGTTTTCCTCAGTCATTGTGGTGCTGTTTGTAACCCTGAAGAGGCAGAAGAAAGAACCCCTGATCGTGTTTGAGGAGGAAGACGTGCGGGAAAACATCATCACGTACGATGACGAGGGCGGAGGCGAGGAGGACACAGAAGCGTTTGACATCGCCACGCTGCAGAACCCCGACGGCATCAACGGCTTTATCCCCCGCAAGGACATCAAGCCCGAGTACCAGTACCTGCCCAGGCCGGGGCTGCGGCCCGCGCCCAACAGCGTGGACGTAGATGATTTCATCAACACCAGGATACAGGAGGCTGACAATGACCCCACTGCCCCTCCCTATGACTCCATCCAGATCTATGGCTACGAGGGCAGGGGCTCCGTGGCTGGGTCCCTCAGCTCCTTGGAGTCAGCGACAACAGATTCTGACTTGGACTATGACTATCTACAAAACTGGGGACCTCGATTTAAGAAACTTGCAGACTTGTATGGCTCCAAAGACACTTTCGATGATGATTCTTAACAATAAAGTTTAAGATTTGGCCTTAAGAACTGTGTCCGAAGTTCTGAAGAATCCAGAGGAAATGTAAGCAGGTATTTTTTTAAAAATCAAGAAAAATCTCATTTAAACATTTAAGTTTGACAGAGAGAATTCCTTTGATAAAAAAGGACATGAAAGTGGTAAATACTGTGAAGTACCTTTTCCTACAAAAGGCAGATCTGGAAGTTGGCTGCCAGCTTCACTAAAGGAAAAAGCCCACTTAAGAAATGCAAAATATTTAAATGAAGGAAAATGCTAAAAGTGAACCTACAAATAAGGGAAATCTTTTATGTGTTATGAACATCTAAATCTTTTATGTCAAAGAAGCTTCCACAAATTAGAAAAGATAACAGTTTTGAGCTGTAATTTCGCCTTAAACTATGGACACTCTATATGGTAGTGCATTTTTAAACTTGAAATATATAATATTCAGCCAGCTTAAACCCATATGATGTATGTACAGTACAATGTACAATTATTATGTCTCTTGAGCATCAAACTTGTTACTGCTGATTCTTGTAAATCTTTTTGCTTATTCTTTCATCTTGAACTAATACGTGCCAGATATAAAAACTCTGTCTTGTTGAGGTGGGAGGCGCCCTATTTCTATGTCATTTTTAATGTATCTATTTGTACAATTTTAAAATTCTTATTTTAGTATACATACAAATATCAGTATTCTGACATGTAAGAAATGTTACAGCATCACACTTATATTTTATGAACATTGTACTGTTGCTTTAATATGTGCTTCAATATAAGAAGCAGACTTTGAAATAAACTGATTCTTTTTTAATTCTTGTTCTGGTTATTAAGCATATGAGGAAAAACATAGTGTTTCTAATGTCCCATTTATAGTTCTGACTAATTTACTACAATTGTGACCTTTTAATAGCCTTATTTATTATGTGTTTGTAGTTGGTTTGTTGCCTTGTTAAGTGATTATTTAAAAATCAAGTACATTTTACAAATGTTTTTTAGATTAAGACAAATGTAACGTCTGGTGAACATTTTGTACCCTCTCTATCTACAGCTTGTGGCTGCTCCCAGAACACAGTAAGAATCATCATATAGTCCTACTGTGTTTCCTGGATTAAATTAAGTGTAATACTTTTTCATATTTCCCGTGTAATATGCATTTATCTTATATATTAGAGATCCCTGAGGTTTCAGGAGTGACTTTGTGAGTGGACAGGAATACTCTGTACTTACACTTTACTCCAGCCTTATGAGTCTCCATATCTGTGCTGAGCTTCTGCGGGTTCTAGAGACTGAAATCTGACCCAGTTTAGCTGTGACTTCCCTAAGGACTGTTCTACCTGACAATTACCTTACCTGAGTAGTAATTAAGATTCCAGCACTTAATCCCTTTTTTTTTTTTTTAAATTTTATTTCCAGTAGAATAGCATCATCTGTGGATAGGGAGATATTTTAATTGGTAACAACAGAAATACAGAGTGCTTCCAGAGTTCTTCTTTGTAATGCATGTTTTTAATCCAAAAAGGGATCTGTAACTTTTTTTTTTTAATATTAGTTCAGAAGGAGCAAGGAATTGGGATATATTCTGCACATCAACATTTTCTGCATCTGTGTACAGCTGTACCTCTGCTGAATTTAATACAGTTGGCAGTTTAGGGTCAGAGATCAGCAGCTGCAATATGGGATGAGGCAATAAATAGAAATTATCTATGTTTTCCTACACTCATTTTACAGACGCTGTCCTTCATTTGCAGTCAGGTACCAAACCACTTGATCTGAGAGAAAATCTGATTTGTTGGTGTGTTGCTTTTCTGAAAACCCCCCATATATGTAGTTAGATTAAAATTTAACTCCTTAAAATGATGGCTGATGTTTCAGCTCCAAATCGATAACATATTCACTTGTCCCTATGTTTTATAAGGCAGACCTTGCTACATCAGCAGATTTGCTCTATGATGTTTATTGTAATATTTCACTTTATTATAGCTGTATGCATTCTATATAATTCTATAGTTTATTATTAACTTGGTTCAAATTTCTTTGGTTGTTGATTTTTCTCTGTTTATAATCCAAAGAATATTTTGCTAGATTTGCACATTTCTCCATTATAAATTTAAATAAACATTAAAAAAAAAAAAAAGAAAATAAATGAGTATCACTTCACAGATTAACAAATTGAAATAAAGCAAAAAAAAAAAAAAAGGTAATTTGTAGGACTCCATCCTCATTGATGCTATCTGGATTTATTTAATTTTTGAGCAAAATTTAGAATTAATAACTGCATTTTTTACATTTTTATGTTTAATTTTTAAGAAGAACATTGTCAACTACATTTTTTAATAGTTTTGAATGCTTTGAGTTTTAGTCTCTATTGTTTGTAGCACTCTCGTAGATGCTTGGAAATAAATTTTCTTTCTGTGCTGGTTTTGTCCTTTTTCATTTGATTATTTTTTCCTCTTCCCAGTGAACAGGCAATTATGGTAGTGCTTTTTTTAAGTTAGGCTTGCTAATCTTAGCCCCGGCCAGCCCTGCAATGCTGGAATTATCCTCACTCCAGGCCATCAGCAGCACCTCGGATGAGCAGTGCGTTCTGGGACTGCAACAGGACATTGCTTTGCGTTGAGCTTCACTGCAGCACTCACGGGAGCCTCTGGTCCTTAGCGCGAGCTTGGTAAAACCCAGCCCAGCACTGTGGCTCTGGGTTAGTCCCAGCACATCTGAGAAGGCTGTGGGCCGTAGGTTGTTGCAGCATTCCTGAAGACCCGAACCACCTGGGAAGGAATTCATTCACTCCAGTTGCTTTAGCGCAGTGGCTCTGTCTTCCCCAAGGGTGGAGCCTCACATCTGTGGAAGACAAATGGATAATTCTCAGTGGGTCTCGAGAAAACCCTAATCACAGGAGGATCACCATGGCTGAGCCAGGTAAGGCAGGAGACGGTGGCAAGTGCAGGTGGTGCTCTGGCCAGTTTTCCTTATTTCAAGTCCCACCTGAGGATCATTTGAGGGGATACAACAATGCTCTTCCAAACACCGTCAGTAACAGACAACCTGACCTCACCAGGGGGACTTTTTTGTGAGCTGAGCGAATGCTGGCATCATGAACCTCTGAGGCCCAGCTGGCAGAGCTGCTCAGCTCCTGGTCTAGCTGGGCATCACAAGGAGAGCAGAAGGCTGAGGTGCTGCTCCCTCCCATGCCTCTGCAGTGCCTCGGAACACCATTCCTCCTCCTGGCAAGAATCAATTAGGGAAGCAAGTGCAGGGCTGGTTGCTAAGGGAGCTCTCCCAGCTTGCACTGACAGGGAAGGGGAGGGTTAGTTTGGGAATTCTCAGATCACCTCTGCCGTATTCCTTTCATGATGTCAAGCAGTCTTTGACACCATGTCAAGGGGTATAAGCTGGCAAGCTCAACACCAGCATTTCTGTGATCTCAAGAAAGATCCTGCACCAGAGACTGCTACAACTCAGACGAGAAAAGTTTTTTAAAGAGCTTGCAGGTTCTATTGGCTCCATGTTGTTGACTGACTGGCAAAATAAAATGCTGAAGTTTACCATGTTGCTGCTGGTAAGATCAGAGAGAAAGAAAATAGTAGGAAGTTAAATAAGGCTCACAAAGGGACAATCTTAGGGATTCAAAAGTGAGGAATTTTTGTATGTCTTCCCTGTCTTATCTGCATTGTCAGAATTACTTTTTTAATGAAAGGGTCAGTAAGCAAAAATCCAGGTAGGACTTGTGCAAGTTTTCACTTTGGCCTTTGATCTAAATACTGAGCTAGTGTAACCAAAACTGATTAACTGGCATCAGAATCACATTCTGTATCAAGGGGGGAAAAAGGAAGAGGAAGAGGAAGAGGAAGAGGAAGAGGAAGAGGAAAAGGAAAAGGAAAAGGAAAAGGAAAAGGAAAGATGACAGAAAAGCAAAAGGAATGGCTTGTGAAAGGGACTGAGTGAGCTTTTCAGGGAGTGAGCTGCAGGTCTCTCGAGTTCTACTATTTTCACTCTTTTAGGTTGAGACTGGGGATCAACCATCTTGACCCCAGTTCCATTCCCTGCATGCAAGTGCATAAGGTTTCTATTATTTATTATCACTGATATCTGTGTTTGATAGGAAAGGCTCTTTCAAACCTGACTGAGCTGGACTAGCTACATTTACCCAGGTCATAAAACAATTTTAGCTCATTCCAATTCATGGATTCATAGTCATTCGAAAAACTTTTTTATTGTATTTCTGCATGAAATCTTGGGCCTTGCCTGCTCACCCACTCTAGACCTCTGTTACTCCCTCCCTTAATGAGTTGCAAATCCCACATCCACAGTGGGTGTCCTGCCCTGTCTCACAGGGAACTTCATGTGTGTGCACACACAGGGGACTCTGCTGATGCTCCAGACCTCCTTCTCCCACTGGGGGGATGTGCATGTCAGGGAGAGCTCCTGATCCACATCTGGGGGCTGCAGAGGGTATTTCATGTTTCCTCGTGGAAAGAAAACACCCAACACAAAGAGGGAGAGACTTGCTTGGACTCTGGATGACTCTCAGAACTCCTTCCAGGTCAGGCAAAGGTCTTTCTCAAGAGTCTTTCAGACTTTCCAGTGAAGCCGGTTTGTGTTTTATAAATAAATATTATCTGGGGCAGGGAATTGAACCTAAGATTTTCAAAGTCCCTGTGAGTTCTTTAACTGCCGAACTCAAAACCTGATACTTCTTTTCCCCCTTTTGTTTTCTGTACTTGTTTAGTCCATTTGCAGCAGCTCATAACTGTATCATGAGCAGAAACAGCTGAAACACCAACCAGCCTAGTGGGTAGAGCATTCCATGGCTGGGGAAAACTGCTTTGGAGTGGCAAATTTATAGCTGGTGTTGATGGGAAGTCAATCATTGTCTTCTACCCCACACTGCCAGGAGATGGAATAGCGACATCTCTTGTTTTCTGTATTTTTTCTTCCTTTTGTGTTTGTAAAATCAGAACCAATACCTGATTGCTCAGCCATCTAAGCTAGGAGAAGATTTTATCTTGAGTCCTATTTACTATGGCTGTTTGGCAGACTCTTGTTCAAAGGGGTGCTCTTTTAAAATAAAACAAAATAAAAGATTAAAAGTTGGACCTTTAGCAACTTTAAAACTAGAAAGTGAAAAAATCCCAAAAACTTATCCTGTAGTTTTAAGAATTCAGTTTTGATTGAATTTTAGGGCATGCCTTGCATTTTTGGTGGTTAGTGGAAGAATCTTGGACTTTGTGACTGCTTTGGACTGAGGTTGCTGATTGCTTTCCCTTTTTGTTCTACTTCCAAACAAGGGAAAAACATGTTTATTTTAACTGAACAAATCCATATGCTGTTGTCCAGACCTAGCTGCGAGTGAAGGCTTTGTTTTGTTGTTGTCATCTTCTCTTCCAACCTAAATCATTCCATGAGTCTGTGACTCACTGCATTGGCTGCCAAGGCAAATTTCCTGCAGCTCTGTCTCCAGCAGGACTTGCAGACACACCACTCCTCTCTCTTGCTGAATATGAAGCTCTTCTGTATTGTTCTTTGTGATATGTGGAGGACTTGAGAGGGCTGAGCGTGGGTTTTTGGTTGTTCTTTGTGATATATGAGTGCTTTAGGGGGCTGGGAGGTGGATTTTTCCACCAGTGTTTTGAAGCTATGATGGTTTTACCTTCACAATTACAAAACTGGCTTTCACACTGTGCTCAGTGCCCTCTCTCAGGGTGGTAAGGAGCAGTTTTTCAGGGAGTAATAAGCTCCCTCCTGCTTGGCAAGGCATCTCTAGAGAGCCCCTTTGTTCTCCTGCTGCCAACACTGCCCTTCCTTCCAGGAGCCCCTTCTCCCTGCTGCAGCCCCAGCTCACATTTTCCTTCTTCTTATTAGCACACTGGAGAAAGTCATCATTAATCAAATGCAAGCACATTTAGCAAAGTTCAATGTGTATGAAAAATTTATGTCAACCTTTAGGCTCTATGACAGTCCCAAAGCTTCACTTAATAAGTTCCATAATGACTTACTGTTAATGGCCAATCCACATTATCTCTTTGAGGTCTGCTGTCCTTTCAGGAACATTTTCTGTTATTGATTCTGGACCTTGTGTACATTGGCTAGACATAGAAACAAAACTGTTGTTTAGATTCTTTGCTTTCTAAATGGAAAGTGTGATGCCCTAAAGTATAAAACCTCTGAGAACACGATATTCTCTCCTCTTATGTGGCTCTAGCACAGAATGAATGAAAGAGTAGCTGTTTGTGAGGGCTGGCAGAAGCTCTGGGAAATGACTGGAAATTTGATAAATCTTGTCCATTGATTTAGCAGAAATCTACACTTCACAAGCTGTCCTCATCCAGCCATCCATCACCCTTGCTAAGAGTCTGAGAGCAGCTCAGATACAGAATGGCTCACTGCTCCAAGTTCTGCAGTTTTGTTCACTAATGAATCATAGTTAAACGCAGACATTTAATTTCTATCAGAACTTTATTTGGGTAAAAAGCCTTAGAAAGGCTCCTGACATCCAAGAACTACCCATTTCTGTGGCTTTACACAATACTCCAGCAAATGCTTTTCACTAAGTACAATTTTTCAGGATTGTTCAGTACTCATAATTGTACCGTTTTGTAAAGCCTGGATCCTGTGTACACGCTCTAACACGGTGTTTACTACTGAGAGTAAATGGTAGCACTCAGAACAGTCAGTGTAATGAGGTAGCACTGCTGGAATCCAAGTGCTCCCACACTCCTGGAGGCTGCTGTGTCACACTGTGTTTAAACATCATTAAATAAAGCAATATGGACACTCTGTGTGCCCACCCAGGCTGCCACTGCACTGCAGGCTACTCTGGAGTGAGTGCTGGTGTCATGAACCACTCCTCTCATGAGGACAATTCTTCCTAAGAAGAATTAGGAAGAATTGTGGGGACCTAGGGACACCTAAGTCCCTCACTAAGAACAGCTAGAAAGGCAGATTTTTTTTGTCATGGCCACCCAAAGAGAAGTGGCTGTTTCACTCACCTAAGCAAAAATACATAACTGTAGTGAGGGTAAAAAGAAACAAACAAAAAAAGACATAGGAACTGCTTTACAATATTTTGAAAAAGAGAGAAAAAATCAGCAGAAATTTGTTGTATTGAGAGACGCTGTAAATCTCCAGCAAGGTCAGCCTCAACTGTCCAGCCACTGTACCAAAGTATCACAGAACGCTTGGGGTTGGAAGGGGCCTTGAGGGTCATCCACTTCCCACCCCGTGCCATGGCCAGGAACACATTTCACCAGACCAGGTTGCTCAGAGACCCTGCCCAGCCTGGCCCTGCACACTTCCAGCACAAAGACCAGAACTGAACTTCTTTTTCCTCCTTGCCGCCTGCTCCTCCCCTTTCCTATGCCACCTCCAAGTGAGAGCAGCAAGGCCAGCACCCTCCTACAGGACACAGAGCCATCCTACAGGACACAGAGCCATCCTACAGAGCACAGAGACATCCTACAGAGCATCCTACTGAGCCACAGCAGCACCAAAAGTATGGACACGGGGCATGGCTTGTGCTGTGCCCAGTGGTTCATTGTAAAATCCACTAAATTAAATTCATTATGTGCCTTTTGCATCAGCAGCTTCAGGTTCCTGTTGCTGGACCACTGGCTGGGTGCTGGGAGAAGTGGACAAGCATGTTCAGAAGTCTGCTGGCTGCCTCTCAAGTGAGATCACAGTGCACACAAGCTATTTACTGCTGAACTCTTCAAAGAATTAAAAGCTGTGCATAACCCTGAATATTCCAAGGAGACTATTGCTGGCAAAGTGCTCTCAGCCACAGCAGATAATCAGAAATTTTAGCAAAAAATCTTCGCTATTAATTCTGCCTCAAAATAAAAAGGGCATCTGTACTTGACTGTAATAAAAACTAGCGCAAAATGTCTGCATGGTAATAACAGAGACCACAGTTTTAATGAGAGTTGTGGAAAGAGAAAGAATAGAATTTCTGACTGTTTATTTGCCCTTGGTGGATTATGAGATGAAATTAAAGTCTCTGCTTTTTTTAGTATGGAGGTCAGCATGAAGTCGTGCTAATAAAAGAGCATTAGACTCCCAGTGCACCTATAAAACTCAGAGCCTAAACCAACCCTTCCCCATGCCGTGCAGGAAGGCACATGCCAGCAATTCACTGCAGACACAGCCCCTTCCCAGCACACGTTCCAGGGGTGAGCCAGGCCCAGGAGCAGTTTGCTGCTGTTTTCTGGTGCTGTGGAGGTTTCTGGAATCGTCTGTCTCCACCAGCCCAGGCTGGGTTCTTTCCTGTGACCTCCCTCACAACCCATAGGTGTCATCGTCCTCTGCTCCCAGTTTGTGCTGGCTGCAAACTCGGAGGGCAAAATTTATGAAATATTCCTGGGAGTCACAAGCTGGAATAGCCACTGATGGATGAGAGATTCAGGGCTCTCTGCCCAGTGGATGGGACACCTGGGCTGCCCTGGCAGCAGCGGAGGTGAGCCAATGCAGAGCTGCATCTGCCAAGAGAATGATGCACTGTGACCACACCACCAAAACCACCATCTTGCAGCCAGAAAAAAAAAATCTTTTAGTTTGGGGAGTCAGGAAGCAGGGAGATAGAAGCACTTCTGTGGAAGGGAGCCTGCCTGGAAATGCCAGATAGGAGGGGAAGGAGGAGGAGTTCACCTTTAATCATCCCTCACCTTTATTCTTTGTCTTGAAAACTTTCAGAGAAGAGTGGGAGGAGAAAAGATTCAGGCAAAGCACTTTTGGTCTGATTAGCTCAATGTCCTATGGGGTGAGAAATCAAAGCCAACAAGGCAAACGAGATAATCTGAGTGTGTGTGAGGGAGTGAGAGGGACTCAGGCCTCGATGCTCACCTCAGCCACCACTTTGCATGGCCATGATGGAGACCCAGCTCCAGAGCACAGCCCAGGGGACACATAGCTATGGGGAGCGGGTGGGTTTCTGTGCCACAGGAATGGCCTGCTCCACGCCCTGGTGAGTGGGACCTGCTCCACTGGCAGGCCCTGCAGGTCTGTTGAGGGTGCAACATTTGAAAGACTCCAGATCTCTGCCGACTTCAAATGTCACCTTTCAGCTCTTAAAGTCCCTTTCCTTCATGAGCTCATTGATCTTTAAGAGTGACAGACCCCTGAAAACTTTCATACCCTCTCTGCTGGGTTCCTTCCAAACCCTCTTGTGCTCTGGGGCTCCTTGTGGATTCAGCATATTGCTGCTGACTAAGCAGGGAGTCAGGCAGGTCAGAAAACAGACAGCAGGATAAATCCTTGCAGTCCTCCCTTCTGGAAAGCTTCCGTGCTCACAGTGGAATGACGGAGAAGCAGCATCCAGCTGGAAGAAGGTTCTTGCTCCTAATGGGCCAAATTCAGAATTATTTATCTGGCAAAGAGTTTCCACCTCTCTCAGAAAGTTCAAAATGAGTCTGTCAGGTTGAATCCATCACTTAAACTCAGAAGGCTGCAACATTTGTGTTGTTTTCTTAGCTCTGAGTTCTGACACATGAGCTCTTTATTTCCTCCAGGTTCTCCAAGCAGAACCCAATGTGCCTTTTTTGCTCTACTCATGCTACTCACAGAAAAGGTTATATGCGTAATTTGTCTGGGGTTTTGTTGTTGTTTTCCCTGAAAGATGGTGTTTCCTTTCTTGGTCTCTTTTAGATTCCATTTTAAATGTGTTCTGCTTGCCACCCTGAGCACTCTATTAATATCCCTGCCACAAACATCCACAACTCAGTGTATTCTCTCCCTTAAGAAAGTTTAATTTGTTTCAGTTAAAGATCAGTGTTGTCATAGAGGAGCAGAATATCACCCTCACCTGTTTAATGAATATACAGGGTAAATACTAAATCATTGCTGACTTTTGCAGGTCCCTCTGGTTCACAAGCAGGAGCTGCAAGGAGCATGGGGATCATCTGTGAAGGCAAAGTTCCTGTAGTTTAGGGCCCTTATCCACCAGAAATATGGTCAGATGAATCACTGGAGTTACTCTAGGGAGAAAAGTGGCCATATGCAAATTTAATGCAGAATGGCCTCACCATGCCAAGGAAAAGAGAAAGAAAGTTGTGACAGCTTCAGCTGGTCTGTAAGATGCACAGATAATTTGGCCATAACAGACACCAACTCGACCAGCTTAGCTCATTAGAGAGTAGAAGTGATCAAGTCCCCAGGTATGTTAATGATAGCTTGGATTCAAACTCAAACGGGATCGCAGCCAATCCCTGTGAACCATGAATGCACCCATATCATTGGCCAGTGAGCTGGGCGGAGTTAAGGCCCTTAACCAATCATGTATGTGAGTGCTGGAAATTTGAAGCCCCTACAAAAGGGAGTGCCCAACAATAAAGCCTTGGCTGTTGCTGCGAGACCTTGGTGTGTTCTTCTCTCATTCCTGTCTCCAACATCAGTGACCCAGAAAACCACAGAGGGTTTTAGAGGCTGCCACTGCATAGTATTCAACTTTCTTTAACTCTCTTAAGAACAAGCCAGAGAATTGAATTTGGATTCTTGCTGCAAAGCTAAACTGCAGCCTACCTGTGTTCCATCCCAGAAAATTGATAGGCCAAAATGAATGCAACAAAATATTGCCTAGGATTTGAAGTTTTGAATAGCAGTTACCTCAAAACCTGATGCGACTTCACTGCTTCAGCGCTGTATTTTAGGGGAGATCTTTGTGTTCAGGCTTCTCCTGGCTGTGTTTGAACATTGCCTGAGATGATTCAGGAGTTTTGCTTGACAAACGGGTGCTGTGTTCCACGGCCCATCTGGCTTGTTTCGGAGTGTGTAAAGGTCAGTGCTTCTGTTAATACAACTCGTACAAATACTTCCCTGCCATCTGATGATGTTCCTCCTCATTCAGATTGGCAGCTATTTCCCCCCCCACAATCTGGAATCTCCTCCCAGCGTGGGCTGTTGAAGTGGGGATGATCACAGTTTTAAAATCAAAGGTTGAGTGCTTCTGTTGAGTTATACTTGGAAGCAACCATGTTCTGTACAGTGAGAACATCCCATATGGAAAGGACATATGTGTTGGAGACAATAATACATAAATAGTGGATACAATTTTATATAACCCTTCATTCTTACGGCTCTTAAATATAAGTTTCTAATGAGACAGGTGAAATAGATGACTTCAATACTGATATTTAGGTCCATATCTTGAAAGATTACACAATAAATAGGGAGTTTGAAAGACAAATTCAGCTGTACATCATTTTCAAACAGTTGCACTGACAATAACTTGAAAACCCTGTTGGGCTGTCCTTACACAATAAGTTGTTACAGCACTGGAACCTCAAACTGAAGATCTGCCTTGAACAGACGCACACAGAGGCATTCATAAATTGTCAAATATAAACTATTTAGACTATTTTTTTCCTGCTTTAGTTCAAAACCCATCAAGTTTTGGAGGAATAAAGTAGGTGAAAAGTTTCAGTGAAAAGGCAGATCTAAGATGAGGAGAATCCTAGCAATAGTTTTGTTATGGAATGTCAACATTGCTCAGGGGCTGGGCTGTGGGGGCTGACAGGATCCTGGATAACCACGTCCATTCATCACTGATCCTGCCCTAAGAAAACTCATCCCACTGTAGAAGATGCCTAAGCCTGGGTGGGGAGGAGGGAAATAAAACTCAATTTACAGATGGTCAGTGAAGACCTGTTAGCACTTGGCAGCCAAATTCTCTCAAAAGTCTGGGCAAAATATTTTTCCCATCCTGTCCCTATGCTCCCCAGGCTCAGCATCAGCCCCCACAGAGGAGCCTGAGCACTGAGCGATCTGTTTAAAACAGGAAAGGGGCAACATAATAAAGTTTCTGCTTATTTGAAAGAAGATTAAATAGGATATTTTCCTAAGAAGTTATAGTAATTTTATGAATTTATATTACTCAGTTTCAGGTCAGGGGACAGTGATGATGCAATTCATGCTCATGTTAAGTTAACCGCAGTATTTTTTCCTCATCACCACCGTATTACTTCACAGAAGTTCTCAGAAATTTGGGAAATATTTGTTTTCCCTCTAATCACCTAAACTAGTTTTGCTGAAAAAATTATTTTTCTGCTTTTTCATCTCTGTCTTCTTTCATTTTTGTGTCAGTAAATACAAAACACTGACATTGCTTGGTGAGAACCTTTTGGGGAGGAAGTCTGGGGATATATGTTATTCTTTTAACATATGTTCCTGGGAAATTAATCACCTATGAGATGAAGAACCTAATGGTTTGTGGTCATGCAATATTAAGGCACATTAAGCACTGAAATGGAGCTGCTTTTTTTCCATCACTACTCTGATAACCAACAAACCTCAGAAAAGAAGTCCTCATTCTTATTCTGTGCTATTTCATATATCTGATTAAAAATGAGCTGAGTGCTTTAACTGAGCCTGGTGCCAATGTCTTATAAAAGAACCATTTAAAAGACTTCAAGCCTCTTTGGTGCCTAGTGAAGGCATCAAAAGACCCTGAATCTGGTGTCTTTTTTATCTAGAGCATTTCCTGAGATCCTCCTTGCAAAAGGATCTATGCTTTATGAACCTTTCTGAAAGTTTCCATCTTCTTGTGAAATAAAGCAACTTTGTGTTTGCTTGATTGTTTGTTTTTTGTCTAAATAATCCAAAATGCTGTGAAATAAACTGGGTGGAAAAAAAAATCTTACAGTCAATTCCAATGGCCAAAATCCAGGCTACTAAATAGTTTAACACTACAGGATGGGAATATTTTAATCAGGGTGACCAAATTGAACTGAACTCAAGAATGAGGGTACTTCTCACCCACCAAGTGATTCCTTAATCAACAATTTTGCAGCTTTACAGTCCTGAGGGGGGGAAATCTGACTTCTTCCTAAGCTTACAGACTGACTTACCTTGAAAACTCTTCACTGATTTTTTTATGGCAATCTTATTAGAGCCATTATTGACAGTCAGGCCTTCACACGAGTTTTGTGGGGATTTTCACACTGTCCAAAAATCAAAGAGTAAATTTCCAAAGGTTCCTTCTATCAACCATTAGAAAAACTGTGAGGGAGGGTTTCAAAGAGCCTTCTTGCACCATCCTTCTCATCTCTTAGTTGTGCCAGCTCTTATCCAGCCTTCTTCTGCATCACTGAATATTTATCAATTAATTTATTTATTTATTTGCAAATTGAGTTTCACTCTGGCTGGTTTAATGAGCAGAAATGGTAAAGCAATAAGCAAAAGACCTAAATAAGAGAATTTCCTGGAAGACACCCAAGCTTGATGCAACATTTTACTCACTGTGACGATGACCGTTCATTCTTACCACATCTTCCAAGCCCTGCAGGGAGGAACTGCCACTCAGTGACACACAGAATTCCTGCAGCCCTCAGAGCAGGCATGGCTGAATCTGCAAGTCATCCTGTACCTTATTACGTTTTGCCCTTTAAAAATATTCAGAGGTTCTGTGAGATTCCTTCCACAAGTCATTTCGAAATAAAAAAATTACCTTTTTTTTTAATTTAATGTACATTGACTCACTCTGACACATGTGCCCAGAACTTCAGGTTTCCAACACATTGCTGTATGGCAGCCTTCAGCTTTTATGCTGCATGTGGTTTTATAGGACAGACGAATGGTATTNCCTCACATTCTGAAGCACCTGCATGACTGGTTCTGGCCTCTCTTGAACACCACCAGACTGAACATCTTGGTGGATGTGTCTTCAGCTTTCTCTTGTTCTTTCTTTCTTTCTTTCTTTCTTTCTTTCTTTCTTTCTTTCTTTCCTTCTTTCTCTTAAGGCCACAGAGAAAAGGAAAACTGGCTTTCAAGGCTCTTAAAATAACAGGTCCTACATTTATTTTTGTTTTTAAATCTCAGGGTTTTCTGCTCAGCAGTTTAGTAGGCCTGAGTCACTGCTTTTATCTCTTGGGGATGGCAGTTAGGGAAGCAGATTTCATTACAATAAAAGNTACCTTATTACGTTTTGCCCTTTAAAAATATTCAGAGGTTCTGTGAGATTCCTTCCACAAGTCATTTCGAAATAAAAAAATTACCTTTTTTTTTTTAATTTAATGTACATTGACTCACTCTGACACATGTGCCCAGAACTTCAGGTTTCCAACACATTGCTGTATGGCAGCCTTCAGCTTTTATGCTGCATGTGGTTTTATAGGACAGACGAATGGTATTGAGAGCCCTTAAACATTGCTCCTATAGCAAGTGCTGAATTTTTGGGGTACTCCAAGGAAGGAGGAATTTAAACAGCAATGGTGAGAATTAACCTGTTATTGAAAAGTTTGGATTTGTGTGGAGAGAAAGAGAGAGGGAAGGGAAGTTCTGGGAAGNAAGGCCACAGAGAAAAGGAAAACTGGCTTTAAAGGCTCTTAAAATAAAAGGCCCTACATTTATTTTTGTTTTTAAATCTCAGGGTTTTCTGCTCAGCAGTTTAGTAGGCCTGAGTCACTGCTTTTATCTCTTGGGGATGGCAGTTAGGGAAGCAGATTTCATTACAATAAAAGAACAGGTGTCATTCCTATTCTTATTTTTTTATATACCACTGCATAACATACATCTGTCTCACTGTTACTACACAGAACAGAAGCCCTGAGGACTATTTACTGATTATTCCACACCATTTTTCATAAGAGCAAGACTGTTCCCCTGTTCTGGTCAAACTCTAATTAACAGATCTATAGCATCACTGTAACATTGTGCAATTCCTATTTTAAATAATATTCAGTGTGTACCACTGCCCTTTTCTGTCAAAGTATTACTGTGTGCTTTGGCAGAAAGATATCTGCATTTCTGTATCTTCCACCAGTTTTACAAAGGTTTTATAAGGCCTAATGAATGGAAAATGCTTTGAAAAGCTGTTGATAAAAGGCAAATTTGAAAGCAGTCATTAGCAGTAAACACTTTCATCAAAATTTCTCTTGCTAATCCTTTCTGCTCTGGCTGTGCAGGCAGTGCTGACAGACCATTCCTCCAAGGTTATTCTGGTGTCCCCTCACAGACAAGCACCCTGAAAGTAACTTATATTGGTGCTCTGCTGGCACTAGTGTCACCCAGCTCAGTTTAAATTGTGCCACCTTAATACCACGGAGCAATAGCAAAAAAAAAAAAAAAAAAATC
>WBMY01009139.1:291465-302029 GCA_013397315.1 Donacobius atricapilla
AAAAAAAAAAAAAAAAATCATGGACTTTCTATGAGTCCCACCATTAAAACTAATACTGTGTAACTGGAAATCAACTGCTTCAATTAATGGGAATATATGGCTTCATTTTGTGGGCACAACTTTTCCATTTGAAAGCTCACTGACATTTGGGTTCCCACCAGTGCTGTATTACATCATGCCTAGAAGTCATCATTAGTTTAAAATGTGGAGGTGCTGTTTTTTATATATACATATTTAATGAACAGTCTCGGTTACAAGTGCTTTTCTTTCAGCCTCAGTTCCAGTGGCACTCATTCACTGCGGTCCCAGTTCCTCCGGTGGCTGCTCCAAGAGGGAATTCCTGGCTGACATCACCTGGGGGTTGCAGTGTACAAGGCCGCTCTTTAAAGCACTCTGTGGCTGTAACACAGGGCAGCGTTATTGTTCCTGGGGGCCCGGCTCATGCCGTTAAAGCCGTGCATCCCACCTCTGCAGGCCTGCAGGACACACTGGATAATTGAGGTTTTGACAAGGGGGAGCGACCATCAGAGAAGATAGAGGAAAAACTGCCCTCCGAGCATCTAACTGAGCTGAGTTACCTAAATTTGCATTTCCAAGGTAATTTTTAGTGAGAGAAGCTCATACAGTGCTGTGGCACTGGGAGCTTCTGGCTGAGTTTGATCAGGAGGTTGCCCATGTCACCTCCAGATTAAGTTTTTGCCTTGCTTTTCTTTAATTAGAAAAAAAAGTTAGGTTTGTAAGAACAATATTTTTAAAGTTTGGAGAGATGGACAAGTATGTATTTAAAGTCTTTACTTTGATCTGCACTGAACGCTTCATTTTGGATTTCAGTATTTCAACACTTTTGTACAGTTCAAAGAGAAAGTTTACCTGAATTTGAAATAAACGTCCAAATGAAATCTTATGCAAATAGGAGCAGGGAGATATGTTTAAAATCTGTCAAAACTAAATGTTTTGATTTTTGTAAAGCATTGTGTTGGGCTTTTTTGGGGGCGATGAATATTTCAATGAAAGCAGTATATGATTGGAAAAAGCCCATCAATGTCAAGAGTCTGTACTTGTCACACAGCTCCAGTAATCTGTGTTTTGGTTTTGCATTTGACAGCTGTGGGTCTTGCAGATCCTCTAAGTATTTTTTTTCCTCAGACAGCCACTTTAACTCTGAGTACAGACCCCCACACCCAGCCACGTTTCCAAAGGGGCAGCAGAGAGGCACCAACATTACTCAGATCAGAGCAATGGAGTTGGGACTATTTATTTTCCCTCATCATCCCACCAAATACCTGTGAAAGACCTGGAGATCTTAAAACATTTGGGCTTGTGGTCAGTAATGATGGAAAAGAATCTTTTTATTGAGCTACACAAGGTCTCATGAAGCAGCTATCTTGTCACCTACTATGTATGAAATTATTTGTACCAGTCATTTTTATGTCTTCTCTCCTCAGGAGACTTCTATTTGGTGAGCAAAACACCTGAGGAAGTGTTCCGTGCTACAATGAGGCCTGATGGTGTGCCCAAAACTACAGGAAAAATAAAAACTCTCCGACAACATTTTTAGAGTTAGAAAGCCAAAATATTTTTAGTGTTAGGCATTACTTTATTCTGGCCAGGATGTTGTTCTGGCCAGGGTGTGCAACAGGAATAATTTCATCCACACATAGCCTGGGTTGTGCAGAGAAAATCATGTATCATGGAATGATACCTATTTTATACAGTCAAACCCCATAGAAATTCATGGTTCAATGTTCATTGGTCCCAAGTTGCACAGCTCTTAGTATTTGATTTCCTATTGGATATGGATCCTGCAATACTAATTAGGTCTTCTCTCTTCTCTCTCTTTATCAGACCATTCTTCTCTCTTCTGACCATGCCAGGGGTCATGTTTGGAGCTGATGGTTGATGATGGTCGTTATCTTTTGTGTATCTTCTGGGCTACTTGAGATGTTCAGCTCATCAGACATCACCTGGTGGAACAGTCCCCTGAAAAGAAACTTCAATTCCCTTCCCACAGCACAAAGGTGAGCAAAACTGACTAAAGTTACATAAAAAGCTTTTAAACTTTGCATCAATTCCAACAGTGATGTGACACTGCTTGTGAAGGACTGGATTAAGCCTGGAGTTCTGAGTCAGTTTTGGATTTGCAAAAGCTACATAGGGCCATGTCAGGATTTTTGCTCACACTGTCTTCCAAGGTGTGTATAATGCTCTCCTGAAGCAGTCTTGAAGCTGCTTAGTCTCTGGTTGTTCTCTATTCTCTTTGCTGTATTAACAATTATTTCTGGAATGCTGTTGTTCAGGCTCATTTTCTGTGTTGTGGAGAGGATGGCAACAGCCGAGCCAAGGGAAGGGAGCGCTCCTGTAGCAGGGAAGGCTGTGTTGGAGGATGTCACCCATGGCTGGGCACAGCTGCCAGCGTGGCTCAGTGTGCATCCCCTGGAGCTCTCTGAGCCTCCCCTGCAAGTGGCTGTGGGACAGGGAATGTTCCTGATCCACCCTCTGTGTGCAGTATTTACCTGCACAGTCTGTGCACCCCAGGTTAGCCCGGTCTGCGGTGCACTCTCCATTCCCTGAGCAGCAGGAGCACTCCTCTAGTTTCTAGAGATCTCTTTCCAATTGAGTGCTGCCGATTACTTTGATGCATAGCTCTCTAAACCTTCATCCAGCCCCTCGCTGCTCACTTGGAGCATTTCCCCAGCCCACACAAGCCTCCGGGAGCACCCTTCTCAATCCCAGCTTGGCCCTCCAGCACAGTCACCCAGATTTATTTCCCTGGCCCACAACACTCCCTGCTCCCAGTCTACCTGGGCTGGAGATGCTCTTACACCAGCACAGTAAAACCGAGATCCATTTGACCAGATTTCACCCACTACAGCCAAGTAAAATCCCCCCCGGCCAGTCATTAGTCTGTGTTAATTATGGCAATCAGCCTACCCGGTCTGACCTAATTATAAATAATTAGCTTATCCCTTTATTTCCAAACCTCTTCCCTAGTGAGACGATACTTTTAAGATTTTTAAACTAGCAAAAGTCTCCTCACAGAGTTGCATTTCAGGTGTAATAACCCTGAAATTAAAGGCCCAAGTCCATGAGAAACGCATGGCCAGAGCTCAGAGACCTAGGGGAGAAAAAAGTGCCTTCTCTTCCTTGAGGAATTACAAACCTTCATTCTTAAGCTACTGCACTGTTGTACGGCATTTAGAGGGATTTTTAAAAAAATACCTATAGGCACCAAAATGCTCATTTGCCTAATAAAAATACTTCTTTACTGCCTTTTACAAAATCTTATGCTTTTGGATTAGAATGCTGCCTCTCAGAAGCATTGTAAGAAGAAAGTAGGCATGGCACAAATTATAGTGCCCAGTTATGCCTGGCAGCAAATAAGATTATTGTACCCTCTGGACATAATTTGACACCAAAATGTTAAAAATTATTTTCCTACAGTGAAAAAATGCAATTTTTTTTTAGCTGTTTGCGTCTTGTCTCCAGTTAGAGACAATAACTAATCCTCACCAGAAAGACCAACTCCATCGGAAACTGTGTTGCTTCCCAAGTTATATTTTGCTGCTGTCATTTAGGTAATGAGTATGGCATACATGGATGGTGTGGGATCTCTCAGGAATAACACACTTGTAGGAAGTGGATGGTGTGTCCTTGTAGCCTCAAAATGTCACTTCAAATGACTCTTCCAGTAAAAGTTCCTTGAGGACCTTTCTAAATCCTTCTTCATGACCCAAAGAAATAATTTTTCCTTGCATTCCTGTTGGTGATATTCACTTGTGGCCATACCTCCATGCCAAGCAGGCTATCCCTGCCATTTTTGCCATTTTCCTGCAGTTGTCCTTCCATGGCCACCAGTTAATAGAGGTTCCTGTGGAAGAGAGCACCCCTGCGTTTTTAGGTGTTGCCCACCCACTTCTGGGAGATGTAGGTATTTCCCCTCTCCAGACTCCATGCCAAGCACAACTTTATACTGTCATGCCTGAAGGACCTCTTCCCCTTACCTTTCCCACTGAAAAGGATGCAGTTAAACTTAGTCAGTTATGCCAGCCTATGATCATTATGAAATAATTCCCATTCCAAGGATTTGTGCTCCTGGCTCATTCACACTAATGCAAAGTACTCCCAAATGTGACCAAATTTCCTACGTTGAATACTAAGTCAAAGCTCATTAAAGCAAATTTATTTTTCCCCTCCAACAACTCCCAGGTTCTGTAAATCAACCCCTATTTACAGAATTCTCCCAAGGCTGCCTCACGCCTTGCCTTGCAAATGACATTTGCAAAGTTTAAAGCCACCTTTATTTCTATGCAGGGCATTTACAGATATTTAGACCTGTAAATAACAAAGCTCTCTACCTGGTCAGGAGGGCAATCTGTGGGATGGCATTTTAGTCCAGAAAAGTATTCCAATGTCTTCAAGTGGAAACTGACTGAAAAAAACTTGCTACTTGCTCTGTATGAGGTATTCTAACCACAGCCTGAAGAAAAGATAAAGTTGACCTAAAGTGCAATTTTTCAGTTTTGTGGAGCATGTGTTTCTGGACTCTTCACATGGCATGGCACTGGGATAAATGGATGAGTGAGAAATGCAAATTCCTGCACTCTGTTCTGCTTTACTTGGAAGAAATGTCCCCAGGAAACTGCCTGGTTACAGTAGATGTTTTCATGCTTAGATGTTTAGATGTTACAGCAGTAGTCCAGTTATCACAAATAGCTCACATTTGCAGACCAAGCTACTCTAACCAATCTATCTGAATTTTCCTGTACCCCTGTAGTGTGAGCGTTATCTTAACTAAATACTGGACTGTTAGATGGACTGGATGTATTGGTGACACTGCTGGGATAGAGAAGTGAGCTGCGTTCAGGATGGCAAATTATAGAATCATAGAATGGCTTNACCACACCCCAGCCCAGGTGGGGTCCCAGGATAGCAGAGTAAAGAGGGAAAATCTCCTCCCTCTCCTGCCGTTCAAAGTATGGTGCATTTTGGTAGACAAAAAGAATAAATAAACAAAACCCTCCTGATACGAGCCCTCTGTTATGGATGATAAATTAACCTATGCTTTAAAAAAAACCCCAAACCTTGACACACTTTAAGCTTCATTTCTCCCTGGATTCTTATTCTTGCTTTTTTTCTAACCCTCTCACATCATCTGTCTTGTCTCTTGTTTTTGTCTGAGTACTACAAAATACTCCTTCACTCTCTGGCTTCCCTTCGCAGCCCATTATCCTGCCCCAGAGGGAGCTGCTGCCTATCTGCTGCTCCTTGTAGGAATTCCTGTGCACTGCTGACCTTTGCCTGCCTTGTACAAAGCACTGCTCTTGGGCTGTCTCTTATCTCTCTGATCCAGGCAGAGGTGTCAGAGGGTCCTAGGGAGCCATTAATCAACACCCTCCCTCTGCCAGCAACTCCTCAGAAGCTCTCCGAGAAACTGGAGAGCTTTTGGAGGTCTGCAGCAAACAGCGCAAGAGGCTTTTACCACCAATATCTTTGAGAGATCCTCTAACCTGACTGATGGTAATACTAAGAATTAATTATTTATGGCTTAGGGGCATGGGGAAGTTTTGAAACACATATTTTAAATCTATATGAGAGGATCAATGTCAAGGCATGTAAGAAGCTGGTTGGAGAAGGAGTTCTGTCTCCATTCTCTGCTGTTTCCTTCCTTCTTCATTCCTTCCCCATTTTTTCATTATTTTAAATAAAGAGCACACTCAGGAAATTGAAAACAGTGGTAGATAAAAATCCCAAAAAGGAGAAATAGAAGACAGAAGCTGTCTCAGGCATTTTGTCTACTTAATCATCAGAAATAAAGAAACAACCTGTCACGTTTCATGTTGCTGGAGGTAATCCAAGGCAGGTACTATATATTAATCACAATAATGAATAATTTACTATGGCTATATTATCCAGGGCTATGATCTCATGCTCTCTTCCTCTTCCCACAACAAATGGAAATTCCCACCATGTCAGATACCTTGTGACTGGAAGATCCATAGATGTAAATAGACAAACATCTATTAGCAAATCAATCCTGCTCCCTTCCATTGGCAGGTATCCTCTACTCTGCAAGTGATGAATGTGCTGGAAGAAGTTTTAGGCTCATATCTTTTAAAACGCCCATGAGCTCCTTATGGCATTTGGGATATAAATGCATTTTAGGATTTTCAGCTAAGTAGGCCAATTTCAGTGTTGTGAACTGCATTTTGGTACAGATACTGCCTTCCATCCTAAACAAGCCAAACTCTCCTATTAATATTCATTCTGTTTACCTTAATGACAGCAAAGAAGTACTTGGGCAAGGTTAAAGTGTGTTTCATTCCCTCAAAAGATTAGTGACATTTCTATAATCTAAAATGTGAAGTCCTCCATATCCCAGATATGAAACCTGACAGCATAATCTTTTATTCCCATTCTAAGCAACAATTTGCATGGGTGAGCATTCTCAGGATTAGTTGCATAGTTCAAAAATGTCCAGGGCTTGTTTAGGATTAACAGACTGAAGAAACAAGATATTTTTAAATTAAACTGCTGGGGTTTAAGGAATGTTTCTTTAATGGGTCATCATAACCTTTTTTTCCTGTCTGAATGGATTTTTCTAAACCACATTGTATTGAGAAAGTCTTTTCATGTCAGCTAAAAATACAAAGCATTTGGCTGCATGATCTACATAAATCAAACAAGAAAACACTATTGAAAATGAGAATTTTCTTCTGTGCAGGCCAGTATAAAGTCTGTGCCCTACATAAGTGCCCCTGGCAGCTCTTCAGAAAGGCTGATTTCACCTACAATTACGAATTCAGACCCAAAATACCAAGCCTATGAATTGATTGCTTCCATAGGTACCATTAATTTTCTTGCCTACTCCTTTCTTGATCTGAGATTAAACTTCAAAAAGTGAACTGAGGAAACAAAAAAACCTCTGAACTGAGGTTTGGTGGCACCTGGGACCTCTGAAAACACAATGTACAACTGAGCCATTAATAATTAATTATAAATTAAGCCCCCCCCACTCCCCCCAGTCCAGAACATGGCTGCTTTGAATGCAGCACACTCCCTTCTGTTGGGGTTCAAATTGCATTTTCCTCCATAGCCTTTGATCTTCTCATAAGAGAAATCTGAACAGGTTTTCTGCATAACCAAGAAATCATTTTGCAGTTCTGAATTCTCCATTCCTATGTCCCTGCAGGGCCTGCTGTGTCTAATTCCCAGTCAGTTGAGCTCTCCTTTTCTAGCAGTCCAGACATTGTTTTGGAAGAGGGCTTCCAGCACCTCTTATCTACAGAACGATCTGCCCATCTGGCACCAGCAGCACCTTGGGAGATCCCATCTTTTCAGGAAGGGTAAATAGTAGGATCACCTTAACCACGCAAGTAAAGAACATTATCTGAGCTTTTCCTGGTTTTGGTGAGCCCTTTTTTTAACATCAACATTCCACCAGGGAAATCTGGTTTTAATATAGGCAGATAGACAGCGTGATAAACATAACAACAATGAGGAAAGCAGCCCCAGATTTATCTTCGTGTCAATACAGCCAGGTTCCATGGTTAGTCAGTCAGCAGGGCATTTAAAACTGGAATTTGAGCATCACATTTTATGGGCCTGGGCCTGGGACTAGAGAATTGTGACCCATCTCCCTGGGAGCCCAATATCAGGAGTCAGATACCCCCTCTTCGTGTCTGGTTGAGATCAGCAATGGAGTTGATTTCCAGAGCTGGTAGAACCAGGGGGAAATGGAGACAAGAGGGAATGCAGGACTTTGGCTAGTATTGGGAATTCTGAGGTGCAAAGGGATGTGCACAGGATCACACATCAGCAGGTGACAAGGACAGAGCTCCTACATCCTTCTCTTCTAGCTCGGCAAATAAGTTCTGTTAAAATATTAATTCAGATTGCATATATTGACAATGCTCCTCCCCATCAAGTCATGTTGAGGTCTACAGATCTCAGCACTTTCAGATCAATGTTTCAAGGTGGTCACTTTTTTTTTCCTTTTTTTTTTTTTTCTGTTACTATTTCCTACCATAATCAATTTTTCAAAACCATGACCAAAAAAAGAGTATGAACACAAATCAGCCACTTTCTGATTCACGGTTGATCACACATCAATAGTGAAATCTACTTAAGTCTTGCAAATAAAAGAATAGATGGCTAACTAAGCAAATTCTTGAATCAGAAGTGGTAATGAATATGCTTATCTAGTAAAATTCAAAGGTCAAATAGGGTATCTGATGTCACATTACTTTAGAAAAAAAATTGCAGCTAAGATTTCCCATCAGGTTTAAATATTCTCACATAATATTATCATTCTCAAAATATTTAGCTATTTACTACAGGATTCATAAATTCAGGTATGTACCTTGAATTATGTCTGTTGGAAAATTTTGGGACTCCGTGTGGTTACTATTTCCTATCGAACCTAATCAAAGATGAGATTAAGGAAAGTTCAATAATCTCTGCAGCTGATTTTCAAGTCCTGCTTTGAGGCTGCCAGTGTCAGGTTTTAAGTCACAAACATCAGTTTTGTCACTGATGAGTGACTTGAATCAAGTCTTAAACCCATGAGAATTAAGATGATCTGGGTTTAGGGCCACATGTTTACTGAGAACATCAAGCTATATAAGCTTTTAGCTGAGTGTTTTGTTATTCCCTCTGCATCTTAAATCAGGAACTGGGTTCTTCTGTCCAGAGAGGTCCTATGGTAGAGCTCAGAGCAATGTTGGGCTCAGACCACTGGATGACCACAGTCTTGGGCACTTTCAGTCTGAAACAAGACAGGAGGGGTTAAGTGCAGCCTTAACTCTCTGCCGCAAGCTCTGCCTTCCAATCCAATTACAGAGGTTAATGCTCAGATCCATTTCTAACTGAGTTTTCCTCAGCTCATGTTTGTCTTCCAGCTCTGCAGCCTCTGTTCCATGAAGTCTGGGGAGTTATGACTGAATGCAGGGTAATGCAATCAAGAGTAGGATGAGTTCTCTTCCATCCTATATCCCACTGTAATGAAAACCAGACATTATAGTGTGCATGCACACAAAACGTCCTGAATTCTGCAAAGTTTGGAAGAGAACCCTGTGATTTTGACCAATATACTCAGAAAATATCATGATTTTGTGGTTGTTGTGGATATGAAGACAAATTATTGTTACTTTTTTTTTAGGTTCAGAGAACATGAGGATATTTTCTTGAATAAGAACAATGTGCACTTTCCCCCTGTAAATATAGAATCTACCTCTTCTATTTACTGCAAAATCCAGGAGGAAAAGCCCTGCTACACTGAGGTTGTGATGGTTTCTATGACTTAATGTTGCATTTAGTGAGACTTGCTTTAAAAATCACTGTTTACATTTACTGAAGCATTACTTGTGTTTCTGGTGATTGAAGAGGATTGCCTACACAATCCTCATAGATGTTCAAAGCTGATAAACTTTTTTGACCAACTATATTCCCTTAGCAGTTCCCTGTCTTTTAATTGCACTATTTCTTTTTATTGCATTGACATTTTCCATTAGTTTCTAAATGGAGCAGATGTTTTTCCATCAGTTTAGGATTTTTCCTACTAAAATATTAACTTACTTTTTCAATTTTGTATCTCATGCTTGGGGCTGGGAAATATTGGTGAAGTAGCTATTCCTTCCTCATGGCATCAGTGTTCTTTCAGCCTGATGCTGTTTCATTCCCAGAAAAATCTGTTACTGTGGAATTGCAGACAGATTTGATAATTAAAATATAAACTGTTTTTCTTTACAAAAATGTATGATTTCTGTGGTTTAGGCCTTAAGTATAAATCAGCATAACTGATTTCAAGAGACAGATGCTAACACTTAGTAAGGTTTCACCTTCTTCAGATTTTTTAAAATGCTTTTTGGTAAGCAGCAGGAAATGATTATTAATTATACTGATATTTAAATTGGTTAAGAGAATCTTATACAAAGCTTTTTTCATGGATGTAGTAGTTTCAACTGCGCCAATTTTGTTTTGTTAAATTTAGTGAAGTGGTCTATCTTTCTACTATAGAATAGGATTAGAAGGAAGGCAAAACAGGCTCAACTAAAGATAGAAACAGATTTATTAACACACACTAAAGGGCAAACAAAAAAACAACCATGAAATCTTTTAAAAAGCACTCCCCTCCCCCCTACCAACAGTTTACTTTTCCACAAAACAATGTAAAGAGACAGAAATCAGAACTCTAGGTCAGTGCCACTTATAAAATAGTCTTTCATTCAGTCTTTGAGAGAGACAAGTCCCTCCTGATTTTTGTTCTGGTAACTTTCCACAAGAGACACAGTTTGTTTGTGGCTTCCAGTTCCCACAAAAGCAGCCCACCCGAAATCTGCATAGATCTGCAATCTACTTCCCAAAATGTAGCATTTCCCATGACTACATATGGGCCATGGACTTACACATGGGATTTCACCTTTTAAAGATGCACAGCTCCACAACAAAGGATTTCTCATTCTTCATTGGTGACGAGGCTTCAAACATCTCACAGAATCACTAGATTACAGTTTCTAATTCAATATCCACTTAGTAAAATCAGAGATTACAGTTTCTAATTCAATAT
>WBMY01009139.1:302069-334217 GCA_013397315.1 Donacobius atricapilla
GCCAGGGCCAGCCCTGGCACAGCCACCCCAGCCCGGCCCCGGGGGCGGCAGGGCCTGAACCGGCCCCACTGCTCCCCCCCCTCGATGTTACCTCATGCCAAGCCCGCAGCTCCAAGAGAGCTTTCCCAAAATCCCACCTGGATTTAACCCCTGTGTCCCAGAGGTGTACACTTGTATCCAATTGGCCAACCTGGCTGTCAGTTTTAAAGCAGATCACGAATTGGTTTTTACCATTCATGACAAACCAATACAGTGGGTGAATGTCACAGATTCATTCCAATAATACGGTTTTTTTTACCTCTCCTAAATCCAATCCCAACACAAACTTCCAATTTTTTTTTTTTAATCACAGTTTTCCATTTAAGGGAACTATACTACACCTATCTTTCCATCACCTATTGACAGAAAAAAGAAACAAAATCCCTAATGAATTATTCTTTTGCTTGAGCCAGACAGAGTTAAACCTTAAATTTGCTATAGAAAAGGAGAAACAGCAGGGTACTTAAGACACTCAGATTCATTTACAACTGAGCATGTGTTTTCTTTTTAAAGGATTTCTCTCAAAACATCACTTTTGAAACTACTAGCAGTAATTTTTCTTTTACAGTGGACAAGCAATTTTAAAATAAAATAACAAAAATATACCATTAAAAACTACACATCTGCATAAGAAAAGAAAAACATTAGAACAGAGCAAGACTACATCAAAATGAAATTATCAGTGTTCTCAGTGAAAGATACTGAGGAGATGATTTCGTAAGTGTTCTCAGCATTCTCACAAATCACTGTTATTGGCGGCTTATATTTGGATAAAGACACTTAAAACTTCAGAGATTTGAAGAACTTTATTTTCTTTTCTGAATCTTTGCCATTTCTATTACCTGTCTCCATGCTACCTGTCTCCACAACTACTTTTGCACATTATAATTTTCAATTACGCTTCGATCTCCTAATGCATAAATTGTTCTGGTCAAATGTAAGACTCCAAAGGTGGGCAAAAATTCTGGATCAGAAAACTGGATCATAATGAATTGTTTCACAAAATATCTTCTCTTCCAATAGAGACATTACTTGTCTAAATGCTCAAGGTGAACAGGAGGTCAGGCCATGAAAAACTGCTGAAAGCAGCTTTTTTAAAAGTCTGCATTCTAATAAGGGATGATAATAATATGAGAGGATTCCAAGCTGCTCCTCAAAATTGTTAAACCCAGGAGATAAAATCCCTGTGTTTTATCTAATGTTGCCAATAATTAGCCACAGGAAAAAAAAAATCAAATACAAGGCAGAGATGAGAAGAGGAACAAAGTTTACTTTGGATTTTTATTTGTATTCGTATTTGTTCATAAGATGTTATCTACAGGGACAAAGATGAACATTTCCTACAAACATGAACTTAATTTCTCCCAAACGCGTAAAGATTTCTTCAGTGAATATTTGGTGGCCTGTGGTCTCATGTTATTGACTATATACCTGGTTTTCTTCAAATTTTATGTACTAAACTTATGCCCCTGACAAGTCTTCAGAGTTCAATATTTAATACATGCAGAGAAAAGTTAATGAGAATTTAATTTTAAATATTTGTCTTCAATAAAAGCATACAGATATATGGTGTTTTTTTAGTGAAAGGCTCACAAAGTGGCTTTATTTATTAGGGCAAAAGTTATGAATGTGAACTCTACAGAGTTGTTTGTTAAAAATATTTTGTGTATGTATATTCAGGAGATTTTAATAATTGCAGTACAATAGATGAGTACATTGAGCTCACATCAATAAATCTGGATGGAAATTGGGGCCTGGAGAGCACCTTGTAGTTGAAATTGAGGGGGAAGGAAACAAAGGAGGAACTTGGCAACGAAAGCAGAAAAGAGGTGTTTAACAGCCAATCTGGATGGTTTATCAGCCAAGCTAATCTCCTTAGTATTCAGATGTGAGAAAGCTACCAGATGTTTGGGTAGAAAAGGAAGCTGAAGGCTGTGGATGCACAGAGATTTACAGGTTTTTCCCTCCCAGTACCAGGAACAATATTTGATATTCTCTTGCATTCACAGTGGTGCAGCCTCAGCCTGAACTGTGCTATTGCAGGAGTGGGTGGAGTTTGAGCCTTCCCAAAAATACCATTTCTTCAAAGAGCATCCACATAATGGATTAGGTTGCAACCCCACACCTGTATGAGCAGTGATTTCTAAACACTTCAGGGATATTCAGTCCCAACAAAGCTCAACAGAGGAATAACAAGTGATAGGTTTGATTTGATTCCCAAGCTGATTTATTCTTTTAATTTCACAAGGAAATAATTAGACAAATAGATCTTATTCCTGTAATGCAGGGATGCGCGCAAAGGAACCTTTATTTTGGCAAAAGAGTTTGGGTATGTATGTCTTGGTTTCAGGTAGATTTGGGAGGAAACTTCTGAATGGGGTCCTTCTAGAAAGCAAACTCAAGGGGCTCCTCTCCTAACTGGTCCGGTAAAAAGTTTCCTTGGAGAAAAGTGGAAAAAACTGTTTATTCAACAAGCAAAGTGTTCACAATCATAAAAAATGAATACTAACAGCAAAACTTCTTGCCATTTTCAAGTGAGATGGCAAAATTGAGAAGGTCTTTNCTACAAGCACTACAAAGTCACCCTAGGACAGAGCACTTTTCCTTGATCCCTTTGCCTTAAAACCTCTGCTTTAGACATCCATAGCCAATTCCTTGGATTGCAGTTCTTCTGTTCTGCATGCAAACTCCTGTAACAGAGCTGTCCCCAATGCTCCTAAGGCTGCGTCCTAATGCTTTCCACACTCACATTTCTTTCAAGATGAGTGTCTCTAAGTGAGCAAAGCCTTGGAATGATATGAGCAGCTCAATTGGGAAAGACATAAAGATAAGAGAAGCGTCCTGAGCAGGAAGTATTTTTATTTTAATTCCAAATTTCACGCTACACTTCATATAGATATATACTGTTTATCATAGTTGCACTACCAATACATTAATCTTCCTTTTTTCTTGCCAATATTAGGCTTCTATATTGATTTAAATGAATGCTACATCTCGTTGATTAGTCTGTGCACCAAGATAAATCAATAAACCTCCAAAACTTAGTAAGATGGTGGAAAGAATTAATGTTAGCTGAGGCCTTTTGAATAATAAGTTTTCATCACTGTACATTGCATAAAAATTACCATTTTTAAGCAAACAATCTTGATTCCAGAGTGGGCAAGGCTTCCTACCAACTATAATTATATGTAGGCCAACCAATCTGATGTATGTAGGACATCCAAAAGGAAGGTGGGTTGCAGACACTTAATTTGAAGGGTATTATTTTTAGCCCCACTAAGGACTAGTGGTATGAAAACAATTAGGCTCTTTTGTCAAGTTAATTAAATTTTAGTAAGTCTAGTGGTCCCAGTGGGTTTGGTACACCAGAGGAAATGCTAATTAAAACTTAAATTCATCCTGGTATAATAGAGAGCTTTAACTCTGGTAGCAAATGAGTGTTTTGCATACTGATAGATATTCAAACACTGATTTTTAACTAGATGAGGGTGAACCTTGAAATGATTCAGATGTGCTGAAGACTCAGTTGGGAACACCAATGAGTGTGTTACATCCTGGAGAAATCCACCTCAGGAACATTTAACAGTCTGGGAACGTTGCCCCATTCTTAAAGGAAATGGTATCGGCTTAGCTGGATCCAAACTAACACAGAGCTATTCAAAAGCAATACAAATGTAAATGTTTAAAAGTATGGGGCAAGAGAGAGAAAATAATTCTGCCGACTCCCCTTCCCTGCTTTCTTTTTCTGCTCTCTTGGTGGGCGTCAGACTTTTGTTGAAGTAATTGCTTTGTGGCAGATACAAGAAGACTGCATTTTTTTGTTCATGCCACTTGAATTTCAATAGTCAGCCATCATTTGATGTTAAATTTTCACCACTTTCTTCATCATTATCTGCTTGAAAGAAAGGATCTCCAGTAGCCTAAAGGTTAAAAAGAAACACAAGGAAGATGGAGATGGGGCTTCTTACAAGACTCTGGTGTGACAGGATAAAGGGGGATGGCTCCCACTGCCAGAGGGAGGGTTAGATGGGATATTGGGCAGGAATTGTTCCCTGGAGGGTGGGCAGCCCTGGCACAGGGTGCCCAGAGCAGCTGTGGCTGCCCCTGGATCCCTGGCAGTGTCCAAGGCCAGGTTGGACACTGGGGCTGGGAGCAGCCTGGGACAGTGGGAGGTGTCCCTGCCCATGGCTGGGGATGGACTGGGTGAGCGTTATGATTCCTCTAAGCCACGTCATTCTGTGATTCTGTGATTGAACAATAGTCAGTTCATCTTAGGTTTGTGCTTCTCTTTTACCTCTTAATGTACTGATCAAATTTAGACACGTAAAACATTTTCCTTTAAAATGACAGCTGCCAAACTAGACTGGAAATTCCCTTTGAAGTTTTATCTCCATTCTAAAAGGCAAGCAAAGGCCATTATGGTGTTTCCCCTTTCCATGGAGAAGGAAATGTGACAATTTGTCTGCACCCTCCCCAGGGCTGGGCTGTATCTGCATATGCATCCCAGTGCTGGGACAGAACTCCTGGATGTAGTGCAGAGTTCTCTCCTGAGATGTGAGCCCATCTCTGCCAGAGCGAGCTCAGAATCACATTGCAGATCTGCTCTGTTGCTCTCCAAGAACTGGGAATATTGATGGAAATCTCTCTGTCAGATGGCTGGCTGCTTAAGTTTAGCTGATATTCTGAGTTTGATGTCATTTGGGCAATTAATGTTCATCCGCAATGGCTCAAAGAAAGGGTCAAAGCTTGAGCAGAGGGATCTGTAAATGACAGGTGATCTGCCTGGCTGGAACAGGGGCTGCTCCCTCAGCACAATGCTGCTTCTTTCACACCTTGTTTCTCTTACCCTTGGGACCCTGGGATGCTGGAACAAAGGCTGGGAGCTTCTCAGTAAGGAACCACTGATCATCCCAGTCCTGGATTACTTTGGAGCTTTGTCAGGGACAAGAAGCATACTCAGTCAGGGGAGGAAAAACAAAAACAAAAACAAAACGAAACAAAACAAAAAACCAAAACAAACAAACAAACAAAAAAGGGAAATAGAGAGCTTGTGGTCTATGCTGTTTGCCTGTTTGATGATAAACCAGAATGATTTTTATAGCCTGAAAATACACAGAGCACACTTGAAGGGACAGAGACAGAGAAGAGCTGAGATTGCCTTCGTAGGTAATTCTCGGGCTCTCTCAGAGCTCTCTGCTCCCTCTGCTAAACCATTCCTGGCTCAAGTACATGAGACAAAGGGTGGCCTTATAATCCACCTATTTTTTCCTTGCTTTTTCCTTTTTTCCTTCCTTACATAATTAACAAAGAATCACAAAGCATGGAGTCCCAGAACGGTTTGAGTTGGAAGGGACCATAAAGCCCATCCAGTGCCCCCCCTGCCATTGGCAGGGACACCTTCCCCTGTCCCAGGCTGCTCCAAGCCCCAGTGTCCAACCTGGCCTTGGGCACTGCCAGGGATCCAGGGGCAGCCACAGCTGCT
This sequence comes from Donacobius atricapilla, assembly GCA_013397315.1. Lineage (NCBI taxonomy): Eukaryota > Metazoa > Chordata > Aves > Passeriformes > Mimidae > Donacobius > Donacobius atricapilla. Next base: position 307,591 of record WBMY01009139.1, read on the forward strand.
CTGGGCACCCTGTGCCAGGGCCTGCCCACCCTCCCAGGGAGGGAATGCTGCATCAGGTGTGAATAGGGAAAGGATGCACCAGGAATGTGCCATGTTTTCGCTAGTGATGATGGTAACATCTACTGAGCTTGTTGTGGGAAGGATTTCCCTTTCCTGTAACAATAGAAAGGAAAGAAAAGAGTTGAAATCCATTCTTATTGACTTTAAAGCAGAAATAGATCTGCAGGGGATAGCACTGGGCATTGCAGAAATGAGCTGTAGTAGTTTCCAGCCGTGCAGGCCCCTTGGATCAGACATCAGTACATATCAGGGAGCAGGAAATTAATTTGCATATTTATTGAAAATAATGCCTAAGATCACACCTTGTAAAATGTCCCCCTCATTCTTACATGGCCATGCAGGCTGCAGAGCTGACTGAGCAGCAACCTGTGCTGTTCCTGTGGCTCTGACAGACACATCACTCCTGACTCCTAATTGGTGTGTACAGAGCAACTACAACACATCCCTTGACGTTTCCTTAACAAAGTGACTTCATTGGGATCTGCTCAAAAAAAAAAAAAAAAGCAGAGCTCAAAGGCAGCCTGCAGAGAACTTTTTCTGGGAGCATGCTCCAGCGTCAGATATTTAAAAGTACAGGAAGAGCTCTTACAGCCACAGATTCACTTTTGTCTGTTCCCAGGCAGCAGGAAAACAACTACGCAGCCTATTGCAGCCATCAAGAAACAATGAACACTCCAGCCTCCCTATCAGTGTGCTATTCAGCAGAAGTTAACACTGACACACTCACAAAATCTTTGGACCTTGAAAGTTGGAGGCAACTTTCCTTCAGATATGGAAATATTTTTTAAATCTGTTTGGCAAGCTGGCAGTGGATTAGTAAATACTTAAGTAAAATGCACAGTGGCTTGTATATATCCATCTTCTATTCTGACAAGTGAGGCTTAAATTATTGATAACAGACTTGTAAACATGCTTTTGTGTCTTGCAAACCTGGCTTACTTTTTGAAGATTTCTGATGGGTCTGTTATTCAAACTTTTCTCCTCAGAAGCTGAAGGAAGGCAATGTCTATTTTCGTAATATCAAAGTGCATTATCATCTAGGTTTATCAGTGATGAATTAGCAGTAGGGAAGGAAAAGTTTTTATAAAAGTGGAATTCCACACCTGACAGTTCACAATATTTCTACATCACAACCAAAAGGCCTGGCTGTATTCTAAAATAAGAATTAATTCAATAAAAGGAACACAATTTCTATCCAATCTCATTTTAATAAGCAAAGCCAACAGCAAACCCAAAGAATAAATTACTCAGAAGTAAATCACAATGGAAGCAACTAATTCCTGTAAAGCTGTAGCTTTCAGAAAGCCATGTACCACAAATATCCATTCCAAGACAGAAACATTATTCAAATACTTTGAGACAGAAAAAAAGGGGGACAATTTTTTTTTTCCTGCATACCGAGATTTGGCAGGACACCACCTTAATTCCTAAGACAAGGTATCTCCATCCCAGCTGAAGGAGGGCAGATGAAGGTTTGGTTTAGATATTATGAAGAAATTCCTCCCTGGGACAGTGGGCAGGCCCTGGCACAGGGCGCCCAGAGCAGCTGTGGCTGCCCCTGGATCTCTGGCAGTGTCCAAGGCCAGGATGGACAAGGCTTGGAGCAGCCTGGGACAGGGGAAGGTGTCCCTGCCAATGGCAGGGGTGGCACTGGATGGGCTCTGAGATCCTTTCCAACACAAACTACTCCATGATTCCATGATCTCTGGCAAGGCAGAGCCGAGACCAAAGCTTAGTGCTCCATTGTGGAAAAGTTTGGTTTTGGTTGTGCTCTGAGATGTTTATGTGTTTTATGGAGGGGGAAGGTGTTGCCTGTGTGGTTAATGCTGAAAAGGCCTACAGGTGCTTGGGCAGCCTGGGCTGTCAGGGACACCATGTGCTCCGGGAACTGCACTGCTCCAGCCCAGTCAGTTTTACCGAGACTCTCCAAAAATGTGCTGCGCAAGAACAGAAAACGTTTTTCTTCCCATGCCCCAGCCTGTCTTTAAGCCCTGAGAAAGCATAAGAGGTGATGAGGACCCCAACACGGAAAACATGGATCACAATCAACCCTGTTCAGTGTCCTGATGAGCAACGACCCGAGCCCAGCCCTGAGCACACAGCAGGTACAGAGGGCCTGGTCACTGAAAGTGTGTCACTGCAAGGTGTGTCACTGAGGGATGTGTCACTGAGGGATGTGTCACTGAAGGTGTGTCACTGAAGGTGTGTCACTGAGGGANCACGGCAGGGTGTGTCACTGCAGGGTGTGTCACTGAGGGATGTGTCACTGAAGGTGTGTCACTGCAGGGTGTGTCACTGAGAGTGTGTCACTGAGGGATGTGTCACTGCAGGGTGTGTCACTGCAGGGTGTGTCACTGAGGGATGTGTCACTGCAGGGTGTGTCACTGCAGGGTGTGTCACTGAAGGTGTGTCACTGAAGGTGTGTCACTGCAGGGTGTGTCACTGAAGGTGTGTCACTGAAGGTGTGTCACTGAGGGATGTGTCACTGAAGGTGTGTCACTGCAGGGTGTGTCACTGAGGGATGTGTCACTGATACAGCCCATCACAACCTACATACCATGTGGCTTCCAAGACCATTCCAGGACTATGCATTAATACAAATTAGATTTTGCTGGATGATGCAAAGCCAACTCTGATAGAATCTGATCCTTGGCAGGCCCCTGTTTGTCCTGGGTCTGTTTAACCTCTCATGTTTTTTGAGTGGTTCAGCCTTGTTGGTCTTCTGGAATTGTCATTCCAAGATATAAATCTAAAAGGGTTGTTTATATGCTGAATGAAAATTTCTTTGTTCCTCTGTAGATTCCAAGGTATTCACAATACAATACTTTAGATTATGTTTTTATACATTTGTATACATGTGATCATATTTTTTTTAGACAGTATTTACATAATGGTATCTATTTCAGACTCTGAGTTTGATTTTATGCCCTCCACCTCTCTCCTCCCCCATTCCATATTTTCCAATTCATAACATTATTTTAAACACTGATGATGGCTGTGCTGTTCCTCATAAGTGCAGACCAGGTGGAAAGTCTGTCCTTCAGCTGCTAAAAATGAAGCCAAGGAGTAGAGAAAGCAACTCTGATGGCTCAATCTTTCTTTATATCCCAGCATCTACAGTTTCATTGCACATAATGGTGCGAACTTGAACCTTCAACAACAAATTGCAAGTTTCCAGTTTGCTCTCCTGTCTTTTGAAAAAATTCATTGACTATGAAACCTGTTGGAGTGGCACCAGATCCCTTCAACTGCTGAAGTTTCTAGAGGTGTGTGTTGTTTTTGCAACAGTCCTGTTATTTTGCCTTTGCTGGAATTTATATGTTCAGAAGCCAGATCAGAATAGCAGCCGTGTTGGAAGGGACAGGCACTGGTGTGTTCCTGGGAAGTTCCTCTGCTGTCTTTCGTACCAGATGCTCACTTGGAATGGACTTCTAATGCTCAGGGACATGGCCATGTGATTTTACTCTTTTAGGATAGGAGACACACTGCTGTCTTATCATTTGATTGAAAGCAAGATTTTCATTCTTCCTGACAGGCACAAGAAACTATTTGTGTGTGTGTGTGCAGCTGGTAGTTATGTAATTTTCAAGCTGGACACTGCTATTTCTTCCAATGCCCGTGTCACACCCTCAGATTCACCAAGGTCACTTTAAGACCTCATTATTCCCCATTAGTGCAGCCCCCCACCAATTCAGAGGGGAAATCCAGCCAGGGGTGTCTTGCATTACAGCTCTGACAAACCCTTTTTTTCTTTTTTCCTTTGAATCTCCCTATCTAGATAGGAATCAAGAGCTCATTTTCTTATAAAAATGGTTCATAACAGCAGCAAGACGAAGAGAGCTGTACTGATGACTGATCATCTTAATATATTGAGTGTTTGCAAGGATCCTGAGCTGTCTAATGTGCTTAGTCATAATCAGGAGATAACTGCTGTGCTTAAGTACTTTAATTTACCTTGGACTACATTTTATGTGTCATTCTAGCTGCCTCATATCATTACTTTTTACCAAAAGAAATTTCAATAACAAATCAACATGAGCACATCTATAAATTCAGCTGAAGAGGGAGATTAGAGAACCTTGGTATCAGTTCAATTTTCCAGTTATATTCAGCTCCATGTTTCCTACCAGGATAGGGGAGGGATACGGATAATGGATTCATTAAGAATCTGTGATGATGTGTTTAAAGAGTGCTGTTTTACTGAAGCCACCGTCCAACAGTGGAATCCAGCCAGTGATCATTTGTTAAAACTGCTCAAGGGTTTGAGAGCAGCAATCATTTATCTGAGCATGGATTGCAAACTGCATTTTTATCCTTCTGCAGGCTCCTAATGGTGTGGAAATTGAAAGTTTCATTTTTGCTCCAGCAAATGTATGTAATAGCATTAATGATCACCTTCATAGCCTTGTTACATCTGCTCCTACCAGAGTTCAACCAATACCTCCTGGCCAAGAACCAGCAGTTCCAGGGAAAAGTCAATTTGCTGAGATGTTTTCATTCTCAGAATCACATGGAAGGCGTGTTGTGGTTATATTTAGAAAATACTCAATAAATGAAACCTACATCTGCCACTGCTAAAGTCTCAGCAAGATGGTGCATGAAAATATTTGCTTGCTAACACCAAGAAAGTGTTCATGGCTGAGAGGATATTTACAGGGATGGATGCTGCCAGATGCAAGGGTACTGGTTATTAAAAGAATTTGATTCCTCAGTTAATGAAAGCAGTTATATTTTATAAAGTCTCAGATCATAGCAGAAATCACCAAATCAAAAGTCTCTGAAAGCAATATGTTTGGAAAACAAAAATTTAAAAAATAATCTAATAAAGGCTTTAAGGTAATTTTTTTGTATTCTTGAAGTTAAAACCATACACATTCTCTTTTTATATACACACAGATAATTCTTTTTATACAATGGATAAAACCTTTATCTATATTTACCTGTGAGTGATTTCTTGTAAATTAGGCAGTCAAGCAATCATGTCTATTAGGTAATACATGCATTTTGAAAAGCTAACTAAATACATATTTTTTGTGATTTGAATGAGAAAAAGTTGCGTGACATTTCCACGAGGAGGGGGAGATGGAGTTGTGGGAGAGATGTTGCATTTGGGCCAGAAATGGAAAACTCTGCTTGTTCCATGGATGGATTTTTATAACATATTCCTGCAGGAGGTAAAATTCAGCTTTATCAGACATCATAAAGCCTGCTCTCATAATTCCTGCGTCTGTGGTATCCCAGCTATTTTTGTGGAGACTTAACTTCGTTCACTGAAAGGCCAAGGAATTTTCACCTCCTAGGTGAGATAGGGATCCTTGTGTGGTGAAAGGGAAGAGCAGCCCTGTGAGAAAAAACTGGCAGAGAAAGGTGAAATAAAAACCTCCTTCTCTTAGGAATTAGATGAATTGATGAGATTGAATTTGCAAAAGTACTGAGGCTAGGTCCTGTTCTTTAATCTTCCATAAGGGTGTGATGAGTGGGTGTTAATTACCCTTCTACGGGTTCTCTTCTGCTTGTAAAAGATTGATAAGTAGAATGTTAACGTTTGGTTCCCAATCGCGTTTTATTGTTGGCCCAGTTTCTCTGTTATTTGCTCTTCTCCAATGTTTTTTGAACTGGTATATTTTTAAAAAAGAGATATGTGGTTTTCCTGTAGCTGGACAGTGGCTTAAATCAAGGCCAATATTTATTTCCACATCATTTTATCTTATGGAATGAAATGGAACTGTACTGATAAATTTTTCTGATGTAAATACTTCAACTTTTAGAATGCAAATGACTCCTTTAGTTCATAGATAGTCTATTTTTGCCACAAAATACTTGACCCAATTAAGTATTATACAGGTAATATAGTTTACATCTCAACAAGGGACAAACTTCAGCTTCATGGGTTGGACCTGTTGCAAATTAGCGGGGAAGAAATAGGAAAAAAACCTGTTTTCCCCAGAAATGGTACTTCACCAATGTAAGAATAAACGCATTTACATGTGCAGCATTAGCAACTGTGTTTAATTGCTCTAATGAAGGTAAAAGATTTAATTTCAAAGTTTGCTACAGACTTTTGCCATCTTTTAACCAACTTCATTTCCAAACATTTGTATTTAGTGAAATGCAGGGCCAAAATAATAAAATAGAATCAAATGTAAAATAGATTTAAGGTCCAGCTGGCTTTTTGATGTGCAAAATTATTTTACCTTATAAATTCTTTGATTTTTCTATTGCCTGGAAGGAACAAAGAAAGCCAGAATTCAGAGTGAAAATTTGTTTTACTCAAGGACAGAATGATTTCTACAGAATTGGAAGCAGAAAATATTCCAGACAATATAATTGGCATCCCTGCCCACGGCAGAAGAGTTGGAGGCAGATGATCTTTAATGTCCCTTCCAACCCAAGTTATTTTATAATCCTATGCTACAAATATTTCAATAGCAAAGTTTTAAAGGTAAATAGACACCTAATGATGAGTACTTGAATGTTTTGAATCATCCACTCAGAGATTTAAATCAAAATGAAGCATTTAAAGGAGCATCAGATGTACAGGATTTGATTCACAAAATGATTTGCGTGCCACCAAAGCAGAGCGGGATCCAGTCACACTTTAGGTGTAGCTGGCAGTAAAGGCATCCCTGATGGGATATTCTGCTGCTCCCTGCCCTGTCTCCATCCTGCAGCCAAGAGTCCTCTCCAACATCCATCTGTGGGAATAAATTCTTGTGGATAATACGAAGGAAAATTAAGGCACCTTACACACAAAGCCAAAAAAAAAAAAAAGCGATTTCTAGCTGAAGGGATAGAGTGCACAAGGGAAGGGGAGGGACACAGAGCTGAGATAAATGAAACAGGGAAGGAAGGGAATAAACCTTCTTCTTTCAGCCTGGATTGTCTCCTGCTTTCCCCTTCAGGCACCCAGGAGTGTGAGTGTGGCCCTCACTCCCATACTGGCACAGAGCCCTGGCTCAGCATCACGGGCAGGTGACAGTGCCCAGAGTCATCTGAGTTGGCGCCAGTGGCTCTGCCAGTGTAGCTGCTCTGTCCCAGGGCCAAACACCTGCAAAGCCACCCTGCAGTGAGCAGCTGGGCTGAGGGATGGCTGGAATTCAGCTCCCAGCTCTCGATTCTTTTGGGATGTGACTCCACTCACCAGGGCAGCTGCAGTGCCAGGGCAGGTAGGAGCTGAATTTGCGACTGTGCCATTCCCACAGTTTTGTTTGATGGTGGGTGCTCTGAGGCAGCTTCTGTTTTTAGGGAGATCTAGGAGATGCTTTTCTGCAAAAGGGTTGGAGTGGAGTCAAAATGAATAATAGCGTGTGCTGCCTCTGAGCACTGCTGGAGCCACTACGTATTAACAAACAGAATTAACATTTACAGGTTAAAGATCTGTTTGCTTGGTGGTTATTTTTCAGCATTAAACATAATTTATGGCTGGCTGATTTATGGGCATGGAGTCATTTAAGATATTAAACAGCACCAAGTAGCTGCTTCATCGCTGCTGAGCAGCTCCAAGTCCTCGGCTCAGGTCCCTGTGCCTTCCCTCTGAAACAAAGGCACCATTAATAAACTGCTCTGCACAGAACCAGGAAGGCCTGAGCATTGCAGCCTCATTACAGAGGTAATAGACTTAATAATGAACAAACGACACTGGAATAGTTTGAGGCTATTATTTTTAGTAATGTATGTGCCTTGCTGGAGCTCTGTATGTGGTAAGAATGGCTCAAAGAAAACATTCCACGGTTATTCATATCACAGTCTGTTCTGTGCTATTTTTCTGTAAAGAGACCCAGACAAAAGCTTCCAAAGGACGAGGTGCCAAGGTCAGAGCCAGTTATTACTTAAGAAAATATTGTTGGAATCTATGAGAAGTGGTGTAGTAGTGGAAGGACGAACTGTGGCTGCAGTCTCTCAGGGTTTCACTCCACATCTGTCTCTACAAGAAAGACACAACTCACACTCTCTCTTAGCCCTTTAGGGGTTACTTGAGTGGAATGATTTGGAGGGGGCAGGGGGAGAGAAAAATGCTTGTAAAAGGTTGTCTTATAGACCTAGAATTTTGGCAGGCAGTATAGAAAACTTTGAAATTGCCAAATATTTCAGGGGAACTTGGGGTAAGTACTGAGCAAACTTTAAAACACCTCCTGGGATCTGCATAAGGACTTAGTGTAGCTATTTGAGACCAAACTAAATATAGAGATTTTGCATAGTTCCAACCCCAAATCAGACTGTGCTGGCAGTTCAAGCTGGGTTCTCCTTTGGGCTCTCAGTTTTGTTCGAATCTGAAACTCTGAGCAAAACTCAGGAGATGCAAACATATGCAGACAGTTTCCCCCTGAAGTGCTAACTGACTTGTGAACCAAAACCCAGTTGAACTCCAGTCTATTTAAAATACGTCAGGAAAACACTTGGCTAAGGAAAACTTTTTATTCCCTTACACACAGAAAAGGGAGATAAAATGGCAGCACAGCACCAACCACACAAAAGCATTTTTAGAGAACAATGAGAGAGTTTCCATCCTCCATACAATGCATTTTGATAGGGGGTGTCACGTCATGTCCTTTAACATCTTTACTGCTCTGCAAGAGTCTAGAAATGGATAGCAATGGGTCTTCCACAATCCCAATGAGATAATTTACACCTACCAGAGTACTGTAGAATGGTTAGAGACAAACGAAATTTAACTAATTCATATCATCTAAGCTGTGATTTCACCTGTGGACTCAGAACATTTCCAGAACCTCTGCACTGTCCCCCTCCCTTCCTTGACCTTCTCCAATATAACCCATTTTTAAAGAAAATTTGGGTGAGGAGCCTGCTTACTACCTTCCTTCTGCTCTGGGCTGCCAGACCTCAGACATCCATGGTGATACCTCAGTGATAAATACAGACAAAAATGCTGTAATGCTGCCAACGTTCTCCTCAGAAAACAAAAATAATGTTTATAGTGAAAGCTGTTCATAGGGAACTGGAAAGAAAATACTTGAAATTAGGATGGTTTCACTGCATGGCAGTCACACAGCCTAGTGAGTCAGCATGCACTGGCCAGTGCATGCAGGAGGTGATGAGGGTGAGCACTTGGGCAGCACAGCACTAATCTGTACAAGGCAGGTTCCCCCTGGGATGAGGGGAAAGACAGAAGAGCCTGGCTTTCGCTAAAGAGAACACCTGGCCAGTGACTGTTCAGTTCAGGCAGGTTAACAGATGGGTGTGCAGGGTGATTAACAATTACAGGCGTGTTTGTTGTGTGTGTATGGAGCATTCACCCATCAGCTCTTAGCCTTGGCTCCTTTGCGCTGTCCCTGTGGTCCTCCTGGTCCCATGAGGCAGCAGCTCCTCTAACAAAGGCTGCACATCCCCCAAAGTACTCAGATGCACAAAACAGCTGAAAAAAAGTTCCTTTTGTGATGTAAAGAGCTGCAGCTATTGAAATAGGAAATTTTCAGAGTCACCCAGAAGCAAAGAAAGGCCAGAGGACAACATGGTGATATAGTCGCTAGGATGAACTTACTGGAGAAAAAATTATGCTGGGTCTCCAGGTGAACCAGCAGTACACAATGGTCATGTCAAGAGATGGGACAGGGATGGCCAGTGTGGGACTTCTGAAAAATAAAAATAAAATAACAGAATGGTTTGAGCCCAGCTTTAAAGCTCCTGCATTCCTGCCACTCTTTAGCAGTTCAGCAATCACACCACAGAAAGCACCTTGTCTTCCACCACCATGTGAGATTCCATTCTGGGTTCCCTCCAGGGCCGCAGCTTGAACCACACTTCTGATGAAGGGTCTTCAACCTTAAGAGCTGTTACAAAGTGAAATTCATTCCCATCATAATTACCACGCCTGAGTTAACAGATGGGCAGCTGAGGTTGTGGGAGTATTATTTGTTCAAGGTCATACAGGAAATCTAAGGCAAAACCCTGGTAGTAACACAAGTCTCCAGAGCCCAGACCTAATGCTTGAAGCACAAAGCTTCCCTCAAACAGCCCAGCTGGCAGCTCACTTGTGGAGTGCAGCAGGTAAGGGCTGACATTCCAAGTCCTTTCAGTTGATGTTATTAACATAGAGCAGCAAAGACGTGTGCAGTGGTGTATTGGCAGCCAAAGGGATAAATGATGATTGTAAGGGAACGTGTTTGTGTTTCTGTCCATCTGTTTGCAAATAATCCAAATTATTACGTTTTGGAGTGCTGGTTCTACCTTAGCTGTGTTCCTGGGGTAGGGCAGCTCTCCTCCAGCAGTAGGTGGCTGAGAAAAAAAAAATTCCTTCTGGAAAAAAAGAAAACAAAAAGAAAACAAAAACAAAACAAAACAAAAAAACCCCAAACCAAACCAAAAAACCCCTTTATATACTGTTGCATAGTGTGGCAACAGAGTTCATCGTGTCCAGGGAGGTACAGCTGCCAGCAGGGAAACAGACCAGACAAGGCTGTTTTGTTAAGCACGAGAATCCATATTTATTTCCCCCAGGACCAGGGAGGGAGAGGAAGATGAAGAGAGAGACAAAGAGAGGGCTGCAGGGGCAGGGTCGTGGAGTTTTATCAGGTTTGCAGGGGAGGAGTCTTGGGGTTTAGGTCAAGGGATGAGTTAACACAAGGAGAGTCAGACCAAATTTCAGCGACCTTAAAACATGAGCACTCACAATACACTTCTAATTCATCCTACTGATACAATACCAGGCCTTTGCATTCACAAGTTTCCTATTAAACAGAACCATAAAATCTGGATAACAAAAAATATCACAGTGCATTAAGAGAGCGAAGGTGCAAATGACACACACAGACCTGAACACATGAAGCTTTTGCTTTCTAAGGTTTAAATCTCTCCTGCTGTAATTACTAGAGAAGAAAAACAGCTTTCATAAGCAGCATCCCTTTCCCTCCACGTGCAAAGTATTTGCTCTGCTTTCCTCTCTCTGACACTCACATAAACAATTTAATTCCTACCAACCCAAAGTGCTTGAGTGTCCAGGCAGTGACAGGAATGAGCCCTTTCTTCTCATGTGCTCTGGGAGAACAACAAGAGCTGCAGGAGAACGCAGACCAGAGCAAGCAAAGATTGCTGCTTGGGGGAGAAAAGCCATGAAATCTCTATTTCCAGGCACACGGAGCATCTTTCCCACATGCAGCAAAGAAAGGCAAATAGAAGGCAGCTCCTCTCCGCCCACAAGAGCCGGTCATCGCTGAGGACAGCCTGAGGCTCAGCACCAAACCTGAGGAAGAAAGGATGTCCCTCTGCCACTGAGTTTTGGTAGGAACTTGCTGTAAAACAAAACTCAAAGTCTAACTTTTCCTTTGGCTCTCACAAGGGTCCTCCATGGAATATTCCCTCCCCAAACTGCAAGTATTTCCCTCTACCTGCACTAAGATACCCTCCACATATAGAAAGCTTATGAAGTGAGTGGCAAAACAAGTTATATATTCTGATTTATTGTCTGCTTTGGCTCAAACCAACAGGACTATACATTAAGAGGGGGGAAAAGAACCCTGTGCTGTCTCTGTATTTATAACCTTGTCATTTAAACACTTGGCGGCCTTTCAGCTGCTCCATATGGTCACTCTATTAAGCTTTACCATAAAAGGAACTAAGCAGCAAAGTTGAAAGAAAGCTGATATTGTATGGCTTAAAAGTCTGGCAGGAAAAATAATAATCAAGACAAATTCTCAATAACGGCCATTTGTGGTACCTCAGGAACTTCAAAGGCTTTGTAATGAAACACTGTCATCCTTAAACTCTGCTGGCAGACTGTCTTCAGACAAGAGAGCTTGCAATACACACATCAAAGCTACTGGTAACCTTATGCCTCACAGAAACAGAAATTTTTTTTCAGGAGGTGACATCAGAAGGAGACAAAATTAGAATTTACAAATTGGGAAAATTCTGCGCTGAATAGAATAAAGTAGCAAAGAAAAAAAATCCTCTGGAAGAAAGTTTGGAAATGGGTGGTAATGGGTCTTCCACAATCCTAATGCGAGAATTTACACTTATCAGAGTATTATAATATGAAGGCAAACTAAATGTAACAAATTCCCATCACAAATGCACTGTTAAGTGTATTTCTGTACACATTTGCAGTTGATGTGTCAGCACCTGCCTGCAGATGAGACATCTCTTCCCCCAAACTGCTCTTTTTGGCAGAATTCAGAGTAAATGCCCATCTAAAGTAAATAACAAGGAAAAACCAAACTACTCCAGCTGAAGCTCAATCTCCCATGCCTAAACTTGTATCAGCTTTGCAAGTTTAGAAGTTTATGGTGGTTATTTAGGAGTTGAACATTTGTGTTTGTTCTTTGAGATAAAAAATATTTATCATCAGCTAATTCTATTTTTTTTTTCTTCTTTTTTAATCACAGCGTTTTCTTCTGAAATGCTCCCCAGCTATGGACAAAAGGCAGCTGAAACAGCAACATCTCTTCACAGCTCCGGGGCACCTCACAGGAACTGGGGCCCCTCATCTGTGGAGAGCAAATCAGAATTTTTCCCCCTGTAAACCTTCCCACTTTCAGATCGGAATAAAAAATGCCTCACACCACACTTGCTATTTTTAAATATCATCTGTGACTATTTGCAATGTAAATAACCTTTAGTAGAAAAAATTGCTTATCCTGTGCAATAATCCCTTGCTTCCTCTGGAGAAACTGTGTCTGGATATGACCCTGACACTGCACATGTGGAAGTTAAATAAAGTTTTGTGCAGTATCTTCATTTGGGGGTGGAGAGAGAGGAGCCATAACTAAATTAATAAAATGAAAATCCACAGTTCGTTTAAACTCAGTAATTTTCCCTGTTGTGAACTCTCCAGAATGTTTCCCATTATTTTCTGTTGTTACCCACAGTGCAAATGAGGAGCTAAAATATCAAATTGCCCTGCTGTGTTGGACCAGAGCTACCCAAATCCTGATATTTAATATTGCCAAAGCCTATATATACAAGTTCCAGTCATATTTGGACAATCTCAGCAGGAAACAGGGGCCACCTACCACCCACTGTCAGAGGAGAATTCACATTTCACATTAATAACAATACAATTCTGAAGATTACTATCTATAACAATAAAACTTCTGGCTTTTTTGCATATAAGAGATCCACATAAGATAGTAGCTTTCCCATGACTCCAACAAATTCCAGTTGCTTTGCCAACTACTGCCCTCATCTAGGCTTTGGAATATTAATTTTCTTGTGTAAAATATCTAATTATCCTTCAGGATAATCTCTGCTACTCTTCTGGATCACTCCAGGGCTTATTAAGTGGAGTGATCTTTCCTGAGTAATTTCTGAATTATTCAATTACTCACATGCACAAAAAGAAATGCCCAATGGAATTAATCTGGTCTCTATTAATCAAAGAATCCATAATTTTGTTGACATTTCCTTCTTTTTTTTTTTTTTTTTTTTGGTGTGATTATGAGATACTATTGAACAAGCAAACTGGTTTGGATTAGGAAATCACCATCTTCTCCTGCTCATGAAATGGCTCTGGAAAAAACAGTCTGTGCTATTGCTTTATAAGGAATTCTTAGGTAAATATCACTCCAAGGCTTTATTGTAGAATGGGTTACAGAATCCTGTAGTGGCCTGGACTGGAAGGGACTTCCAAAAATCTTCTTGACACAAGCCCTGCCCTGGGCAGGGGCAGCTTCCACCAGCCCAGATGGTTCAGTGCATCCCCATGAGCACAGCCTATGAACAGATATTGGTACCTGTGGCTGTGATTCATCACTTCAAAGGAAATACCTAAAAATTAAACCAAATCAAATCAGTCCAAACTTAAGTCATGGGAGCGGCAGAGAAAGCAGAACTGACTGACTGGAAACCTTATTAGTACTTACACATAACTCATTTGTCTTTGGCATGCCAAAAACACCTGGGAGTGAATTGTTGTTTTAAATACTTGTATATTCTGAAATTCAAAGTAGCTTGTCAATGAAACATGGAATTTGTCAGTGCTCTCATTACCTTTGTGCTCAAAAAACTCATAAATGAATAAATACACCTGCTTGATGTTAAATGTTTATCAGTATTGCTTTTTTTTGACAATGATTTGATAGTACATTAGTAATGAAAGGTGGAAGATAATCAGAATCTAAGCAAAAATGCTTAATTCATGAGTGAACACACAAAACAGTTGCAGTAATTAATAGAAATTCAATGTGTTATCAGATTATCACTGTGAGTCACTCTCTCAGCTGGATCCATGAAATATTTAGAAGACAATAATACACAAAAAAAATCATGAGCTTGTACTTTTTCTGAAGTCATGAGGATGTGGCTACACTTTCAAACTTGTGCCATTTTTTGGTGCAATTAATCTGCTTTCCAAAAGTTGCTAGCTTTCAGGCAATGGCCTATTGTTAATTTAAATAAATAATCCTGGGCTGCACTGGAACAAAGGGATGATGTTCATCTCTTTGCTTAGCTTGGGTGCGGACACATTTGTATTCCATTTATAAAGCTTCAAAATGCATCCAGTTTCTGCCTCACTTTTATAAGAGGGTTTTTTGCTTGTGGGCAAACCCTGGTTGACATATTTGACAAAACTGAGTAGGATTTCAGCTGTTGGTTTGGTAGAATAAAGCCCTGGAAGCTTTTTGTCATGACCTTAGCACCAAATTTACTGCTATGAAATCAGTTTACAGGGCACAATTTTGGCCATGTGTGGAACTCTAAATGAGATAGGACATTCATTACTGAGGCGGGATGCAAAGTGTGATTTCTTTTCCCAAATATTACCTGAAAACATCTGCATACAGGCATTGATATCCCCCAGACATCAGAAGTGAACTTTAAGATAAAATGACCTCTCAAATTGAACCAGCCAGGCTGAGAAAACACTGGGAAAATCTTACTGCATCTACCCATGTTAATGTTTTATTTTTGGGATGGGAGAACCTAAGCCAATTAAACAAGCTGATTCTGTCCATGAAGATAGAATTTCTGGCACTAAAGCTATATTTTAATGTATTTAATACTTTAAAACCAGTGCTGTCACATGACATGCAGATACAAAATTGACACGTGCATGTGCCCTGTATGGGGGGTTTCCCTGTTCACATTTGCTCTTTCCATTCAGAAAACTCCCAGTTTCCTCCCCAAGAACTTTGGTTTATCTTGAAAACACCTTCAAAACAGTAATGCCCAATACACCTATACTGTAGCTGTGAAATACCAAGAGAATTATAAAGCAGAAACAGTATGAGAGCTTTTCTTTCAAAAATTGTAGTGACCAAGTTTGTTTCTTCATGGAAATAAACACTGGAAAATGCATATCTTCACTAAAAGACAGTTATTAGCTTTTAATTCGATATTCACCCCTTTACACACAGCAGATCTCTCCGTATTGACAGAACAGCAGATTTTAGATTATTTTCTGCAAAGAAAAGTGAGTGGTGAAAGTGCCTGACTTTCCCACAACCTGGACAAAAATAGACTTCTCCTTGAGTAAAGCACTTCCCAGCATGGAATTGCAAAGAGAGGTGGTTAAAATGGGGAGAAAATCCTTCACCACTGTTTTCTCAGCACAGCTTTGCCTTCTGGAAGCAAAGATCTGGGGTCTCCCTACTCAATTATGTGACACAAGATCTCCTAAAGTCTGCAAACTTTGTACTAAGGAAATCCTAAATTTGAAGCTGTTACAGTTTAATGAATAAGACAAAATCTGATGACTGCAGATCATTCTCATACATCAGCTCCAGAATGGTAAATTGTAATTACCATGAATAAAACATGGTGGCAAATTTCTAAGAAGACTTTGAAAAAGTGTTTGATAAGGTGGTGTACGTTGGTTATTTTGTCCTACAATACTTGAAGAAAATATTGTACCTTGAGATGCCAAAAGCTGAGGACCACACTCTGGAGATTGAGTGGCAAAAAGGAAAAATGCTGGACAGTCCCAGAGCTGGGGTTGATACCCAGAGGCTGGGCAGAGCAGATGGGGGGCAACTGATGCCTGTACCAGTTTGATTTGTATGAAATGGGTAAATCTCTTCTGCTATCTCCCCTTCCTCAGTCTGGATCCGCAGTAACAGCCCCTGTTGGGATCTGCTTTCACAGGAACATTATTTCTTGTGAAGATGTTGAAGATAACTTAAATTGCCTCTTACTCACAGGCTCTTAAATGCAATCAATATCTACTAACACCACAAGCTATTAATCAAAGAGGGGTGACATATTCTTATTTGACCTTTATAAGCAAACTCTCCTAGTGATGATACTTTACTGCTTAACACTACCGTTTTGTTCCAACATTATTCATCTTTGGAGAAACTACAAGCCCACAGAAATCAATGGCATAAAGGACAGAATTTCACCCTTGAGTTATGGATTCAGTATTATACGATGCAAGCTTGCAACACCTGCAGGTTTATAAGCAGGGAAGCTGCATTTATGTTTTAACCCAGCACATAAATTGACACTGAGCAGCTATTTCTGATACTTCATTGTTCCCTGGGAGGGTGGGCAGGCCCTGGCACAGGGTGCCCAGAGCAGCTGTGGCTGCCCCTGGATCCCTGGCAGTGCCCAAGGCCAGGTTGGACACTGGGGCTTGGAGCAGCCTGGGACAGTGGGAGGTGTCCCTGCCATGGCAGGGGTGGGATTGAATGAGCTTTAAGGTCCCTTCCCACCCAAACCATTCTGTGACCCCATGAAGTGATAACCTAATGCTCAGATTTCATTCCTGCACCTCAAATTAAAAACCCTGTTTGCCTGCGTGGGCTTATCCCTGTCTGCTGAGGAGCAGCCAAGAGCAGGAGCATTGCAGCTCTGAAGCCAATACCTCGTAACAGCATGAAAATTAAGGCACAGATTTTAATGGAATATAAACATTGTCCATTAGAGATGGGAAGATATAATGTATTGTTTTATATCAAGCAGTTAAATATAATTCTAGGTAATACATCTTCAGCTGTAGAGGATGTTTCCACTTATTATATCACCACAAATAAAATGTATGAGCTCATCAACCAGTGTTTAGTGGCTTAACACCTTAAGTAAATTTTACTTAAGTCATCCAGTAAGGGAGAAGACCAGCTGTTATGTCTTTTATATATGGGGAACAAAACATATCTCTGCAGAGCAATGTGCCCCAACTGCTCAGATGATCACAGATTCTGAAATAACTGGGCCATCACCTGTTGAAATTGTATCATTTAAGTTAGACAAATGCTAAAGAAATTCTTATACTTCAGTTTTAGAATCAGACACTGGCATTTTTCCCCTGTGTTTATACAGGGCACAATTATTTGATATGTAAAGACTGTGTAAAACATGGTCAAATTCTATTCTTGGATGTGTATGAATTTTAATTTTCTATTGGTGAAAATTGTGTAGAAAGTGTATAAATGTCAGGGGAGTCCCTGGAAAATAGACTGCAATAATAGACATAGGTGTCAGCCAAAATACATAGAGTTACAGAATGGCTTGGGTTGGAAGGGTCAGAATCAGAGAATTACAGAATATTCCAAGTTGGAAGGGGTCAAGTCCAACCCCTGAACTTGACACAGTCACTCCAACAATCCCACCCTGCACCTGAGAGCTGAACTAAGCTGAAAAAAAAAAGGTGGAAATTAGCTAATTCATGAAAGAATAATACCTGCTGTTTGCAATGAATATTGCAATGAATCATGTAAATCCAGAACTGCCTTATCCCCAGTTTTACAGTGGTTCCTTGTCTAGGTTTGAAAGACAGGTATCTGCTAGGNGTCTTCGCTCTCCGATGCCAAGAGCAAGAGAGCGAAAACTGTCCCCACTCCTGCCCTTTATCTCCCAAAACCTCGCGGTATCAGGTATCACCTTTTTCCCATCCCCCGGAGAGAAAAACTCCCTGAGACCAAAAAAGGGTGTAGCCCCCGTGCTACACCTTCCTAGCCCTTCGTATTGTTTAGGTTAAGCACCCATAAGTACCCAGCCATTAGTCTCCTGGCGACTTTGTGGGAAAATATTCTATAGAAAAAAAAAAAAAAGAAAACCAAATCTAATCCCCAACATTCCGACACTGCAAACTTCCTGTCTTTTACCTGCTGAGCACAACTGGAACCACTCATTCTGTGCATCCACTTGACTCAAACCTCTCTCATAACTTCCTAGCTCTTTAAGAAATTTGGACCTCATTGGTTTTCTGCTTACAAACAGATAATTCCACCCACTCCACATCTTTATAGGGAGAACAAAACCCTCCACAGTGCTGTAAGTGTTTCTGCCAAAACAATTAATCCTCCTGTGCTAATGTCATTCCCTGGTGTTTGCACAAGCCTTTGGCAGAGCTGCAGCACCTGATGGATTGCAGCAGCACACACTTGTCCAGGAACTCTCTGCCCTGCTACAGATGGCAGAGAAAGGGTGAAGCTGAGGAAATTCCAGGCTCCAGAGGTTCCTTTGGACTCCTGCAAGCTGCTGTGGTAAGGAGTGTCTTCTGAATCCTCACACATCTATGTCAGTCTGCTTGGGGACGCATTTGGAGCACTCCCCCACTTGCCACCACCCCTGGACTTGGTGACAGACTGCACTGAGGGCACAGGTCAAACCCTCCTTGCTTGGCCACCGCACAGTTGATTAAAACACATCAATTAAATTACCCATTGGAAAAAAAACGATGGGAATTTTGCAGCACCGTCTCTTACTATGCCCTGAGCTCTTTTATTTCCATATTGAAACTCTCAAGGTAATCACAGAGAGTAGAATAACCAACCATATAAACAAATAATGTCTTCTATAACCACAAATAGATTACATCCCTAAATCTGAATTACTCTGCATCTTATTCTGGACTTTTTTATGCATTTACTTCATTGATTACCAGTATAATAATGCTGAGGTGAGCTTTCAGCCTCTCAAAATTAGACACAAATTATGCACAAATATGTTTTGGAGAATAGCAAATGATTTAATAATCCACACATAATAGTAGCAGTAAAAATTGTAGCAGGCCTATAATTGAGCTAATAGAGAAGCTGATGGAAAGACAAGATAACAAAGGAGAAATGCTGCTGGAAAAATTGCTTCACTTTGGCTCTAAGTGGCAGAAGGAGCTTGAGAAGCCCAGGGTTTCATGTGCAGTTAGTCTCAAAAATGAAAGATTCTAATATAATAAAAAGACATTACATAACACATGGCTAAAAAGAAATTGAAGAAGACAGGAATATTCCACCTATACTGTCATTCTTTAAAATTACTGCTATCAGGAGGCTTTCACAATTTTGGGAAACTTGCTCAAGAAGTTGTTCTTCTCCACAGAAGGAAAGTGCCCTAAAGGGCATGACATCGTTCATCTGGTAAGAGAAATTTGAAGAGTTATTGAGCATGTAAAAAATATAAAATAAAGGTGCCTGATTAGAGGTGACAAACTGGATGCAGGATAACAATAATGAAATTTACTGTGGACAGTAATCAGCCAAATGAAAGGTATTTTCTATGATTTTCACATTAAAATTCAAAAACTCATTTCATAGCTTCTTTTAAAATGTCCAATTGTCTTTATGACTTTATTTTTTTTATACAATGGATAAGTTTTATGGCACCGGGGGCCAGATTTTTCTCTCTTTTCATAAATAATGCCATTATTTTGAAGAGACATTAAAAAGTGAATATACCACGGATGAGTCAATACAAAGGCTGCTTTGGAATATTGTTTTATTGTCCTGCTACTGAACAGTCTGAAGCCAGTTTTTGCCAACCCCAAACCTTTCAGAGCTTTGACTTCAATTTGCAAACCAGATAATGTTGCTGAAAAAATAAACGTCAGTGTACTTGCTTGGAGGGGCAGAGCACGAGCGAGGGAATGAGGGGTATTTGCCAGGGATGGTGTCAATAGTAATGGTTTGTAGTCAAACCCTTCACCTACATCCTCAATGGCATTAACTCCCTGAAATAAAAGGAATAAAATTGTGTGCAGTTGTGAAATGATGTGGTGTTTCAGCTCCAGTTAGTGCACCACGTCCTGGGCACACAGATGAGAATCTGCACTGATGCCAGTGCTGTGAGAGGGCTGCAGCAATGTTCCCCAGGGAGCCAGGGATTCTTCAGCTATGCCCATGCTGTCGTTGTAACTCTGGCTGGGGCCTCTCTAATTAAAAATGCCACTTCTCCAACCCTTCCAAGCTGTACATGCTCACTGGACACTCCCACGCTGAGATGTTCTGCCCTTGCTGGTTTGGACAGGCACCGTAGGCTCCAGTTCCCCCGGGATGTTTCCCCAGTTCCAGGAACAAGTTATTTTTGCAGTTATTCCTATGTATGATGACAGCAGAAAATGCTTTCAGGTTGATCCTCTTCTTACCTGATATAACAAGAATTAACACTCTGTGCAACTTGTTTTGCAGACTTCGGGTCTCATATGGCATAAAAATGTCAGGAAGCAGCCTGACATCCTCTGCAGCCACAGTTATGTAATAACCTGTGGCACCTGCTCCAGCCTGGAAAATGTGCAGTGGCTCTCTGGGAGCTGTTCTGTGGACTCCCTAAAGGCAGCAGACACATCAACCTCCATGCAATTTCTGTGCTGGAAGTCCACTGTGAGGCTCCCTTCATTGTAGCAGGGCCAGCACATTCCTTTGGGGGATGAAATAATGTTGTGGACACATCATCTGATGTGTCTCAGCTTTGAAGGAAGGGAATGCTTTGATAACAGCAGGTAGAAGTAAGAAATGACCCTTTAAACACCAATTTTTCCGGTACCTGAAGGTTGAAGCATTGTGTGTGATGGGTTTGCCAGAAGCACCCCTGGTTAAACACTGCAGAAACTATTTGACTACTTTTAAATTGCACTGAGGATCTAAACAAGCAAAAACATTCCAAAAACTTCCAACCATATATAACAACTCAAATGTCTGACTTCTCTTCAGATATTTATGTAAACAGGCATGAAAAGGAAAAAACAAACCCTACAACTCCACTCTCTTAACACTCCAAATAAATGCATTCTCTGAATTTTAAATGCCAAGGACACATTGGGCCTTCCGGTGGATCCTGTGGGATAGCCATGCTCTATGACTAACACAGAGTGAAAGTCATTTTCTGGACATTTGTTATCACTGGGGTGATTCTAAGCCAAAGAATCCAAGATTACAGCATTGAATATTTTGTGTGACTTAATTCAAGCAAAGACTTGCACATATAAACTTCAAGTGCTGGTGCATATTATAGCTGCTAGACACTGCTTGGATAACTTTATTCTGCTGTTCATGTCTAAAAACCTTCCTGAAGTGCTTGGTGCATGGACACTGCTCAGATCTTACCAATTTGTGATAGAATGGGAGGAAAATAATGAAAAGCAAGTAGACAAAATTATACAATACATAAAGTAATAAAGCAGGTGTTTTATTCACTTGTCCTTTACTGTGACCCTGCCCTGATAAAGTCACTGACGTACGGTATCAGCAGCACTTCAGTCCAGCTTGACTGCAGCTGGGAGATGTGGCGCCAGGTGTTTGTACCTGCTGCATAAGCATTCACAGGGATTTTGTACATCGTATTTATTCTCTGCTGCTTCACAGAGAACTGTTTTCAAGCCCACTGGCACCAGTGACCAAAATAAATCCTCTCCCAGATCACTGACAGCAGCAGAGGCAGTGCTGGCACATCCATCCCCCAAATGAAGCAATAAGAAAGTTTGGATTACCCGATAGGAATCAGAGACAGCTTGTTTGGGCTGGTGCTGCACAAGCAATGGAAACACATCTGCTAATACAGCAAGGGATTCCCAGAGCTCTCGCTGCAGAGGGGCTGCTTAGGGGCAAAGGGTTTGATAAAATTCGGTGTCACAATTGCTCTCTTCACCAAGTCATGTCAAACAGAAAGACCTTGACAAATGAGAAGGCTGTGAATCACCAGTGGTGTGATGTACAGCAAGGGCAAGTGCTGCAGTGTTCTGCACCTGGGATGGGGCAACATGGATGTATGGACAGACTGGCGATGAGAGGCTGGAAAGTGGCTATGGGAAGGGACCTGGGGGTCCTGGTGGATGGCCAGGTGGAGCTGAGTCAGCAGAACAGGCTCCCCAGGGAATGGGCACATCCCCAAGGCTGCCAGAGCTCCAGGAGCCTTTGGACAGTGTGGCCAGGAATGCACAGGGGGGATTTTTAGGGGGTCTGGGCAGGGACAGGAGCTGGATCAACGATCCTTGTTGGTCCCTTCCCACTCAGGACATTCTGTGATTGTACGAAAATACTGCCTTCTTTCAGATATATTCATTGACAAGATATTCCTTAGAAATAAAACACTACTCAGGCAATTTTGGAAAACACAAACAAGCCTGGAGCTGCAGCGATCCCGATCATAGCCCTTAATGATTGCATTGCTAAGCACTTTCAGTGACACAGGGCATCATTTAACGCAGTTAAGAATTTAAAGATGTCCTTTACTGGTTAACAGGTAATGCTTAAGCATCTGGAAATCTCTCTGATCCCACCACAAATGTTTCCAAGTCCTGCTACCAATGATGGACAGGAAAGAGCAGTAATCCTACTAATGGCATTTGATTACATCTTCAGATTGTTTGCTAAACCATATTGAGCAAATAAAGCTGTGCAAAAGTCTCTTCAGTCTATAGTAGAACTGAGTGGTTTTATTGTAAAATTATTATAATAAAATTCTTTAGTTGCAGTTTTGAAAATGCATCAACACAATGGATGGTGTTTTGCACGTCAGCATCACACAGGTGTGTGGTACGAAATACCTTCCTGTCTTTTTGTTTATTGGTGCAGGATGCAAAAGAATACAAATGCCCCACAGTCTTACTTTGATGTAATACCTTGAAACAAGAGAACTGGCCAATAGCATTCAATAAGTTAAATAGCCGCTAAGGCTGAGTCACTAAGGGACAGCAGTTGGAGATTTTCTGGTCAGGCACACACTGTTCAATGAAGAAAAACCCCCAAACAGCAAAAGCATAAAAAAGATACTGATGTTTGTTTCATTTTGTTTTTCCCAGCTAAACAGGGATTTTAGAATCGCAGAAGTATTTGGATTGGAAGGGACATTAAAGCCCATCAGTGCCACCTCTGCCATGGCAAGGACACCTCCCACTGTCCCAGGCTGCTCCAAGCCCCAGTGTCCAACCTGGCCTTGGGCACTGCCAGGGATCCAGGGGCAGCCACAGCTTCTCTGGGCACCCTGAGAATTTACATTATTTACCTAAATATGGATCTGACCACAAAAGTCAGTGACCACCTGAAGTTTGGAAAAGCTACTTCTGTTTTCCCTGGGCTGGAAACCCACACTGACAGGCTGGCATCATGATATTTCAACAGCTGCAATACACTGAGTTTAAAATTATTGAGATTGCAAACAGCCAAAAACACAGAAAGTGCATCCCAAACACCACAAGCAATAAAGCAGATGCTTCTGCATAATATCATAGAATTATTAAGTTTGGAAAAGATCTCCAAATCCATCAAGTCCAACTTTTGACTGATTACCACTATGCCCACTAAACCATATCACAAAGTGCCATCAAGGGTTTTAACATAATTCTTCAGAATAGTAAGAAGGAAGAGCTGATATATATGTTCATTATTATAACTTGAAAAAAGAAAAAAGGAAACTTCCTTCCTAAAAGCAAATTTTAAAATAAGAATATTTTAATTAAAATTATTATATTGATAATTTAAATTAATAATTGCTTATAATTAATCTGTGGCAAAATAAGCTGCAATTTTTGAGCAAAGTAATATGTAGTTAAACAAAGAGAAAAATTATTTCATCTGTTACTGCCATTGAGGATAAACTTACAAACTTTACTTCCGCTTCACTGCTGGTTGTATTTCAAACCCAGCTAATTCAGGTAAACAACATTGTCTATTTTGGTTTATGTTTTGGGCATCTTCTTCAGAAATAAATATTACATAATCTCAGAAATTAAATTGGTTTTTACAGGTGGTATTTAATCGCATGGGATGCTGCTGTTTAAGAAATTGTTCATCATTTCATGTTCAGTTGAATTACTCTTTCTCCATAAAAATAGCTGGAATGTCCATGGTACCATGATGATGCGGCCATAATTCCTCATTAAGATGTCAGCAGAACAAGTTTCCATTAAAAATGAAAGAGCCTGCAGAGAAATAAAAGGGAATGGAAATGAATTTTGCACTAAGCCATTCTTGCGCTACCTGGATTTCCCCTTCCCACCCAGAGGTGCCCACACAACTCTGACATTCATCAACATGTTGTGTGTTGAAGGTTTTCAGAATTCTGACAAAAATCCCTGCCCAGATGCTGGGCTTCGATGGAGGTTAATAGAAAATGAAAGCACTGCTCAAAAACAGATGTTTGGAATTTGAAGCACAAATATAGCTGACACTCAGCAGATAAGCCCAGATTTCACCAAGTCTAAGGGATAAGAGACAAACATTCCCCCTTCAATCTGATTTGGTTTTCTCACTAGTATTCAGATAAGATAAAAGCATGAGAGATCAGGATCTTTTGAAGGATAAATCAGTGGCTTTTTATTTTCTCCTACAATACTTGGAGCATCTGTATATCCAATAGAAGGCAAATCTCATATAGAATAGGGATTCAAGGATTCACTACCAATTGCCTCTTTAAAAATTACTGTGGCTGGCAACATTTCTGTATAGAGCTGAGTTTTAATGACTTTTCACTAAAATCATGCACCAAATTAGAACCCACTGGTATATATAGAGATTCCAAAGTTTTGGGGATGGCTTATGGACAAGAATGGGCCACAGCCATCAAGACAAAGTTCCATTTCAAGTAGTCACTGCATTTGAAGAAATATAACCTACAAAAATGAATAAATACCACTTACAATTATAATTAATAAACCTTGTGCCAATGTTCTTATCAGTCCACTTCACACACCATTTTTGCCACTCACTAAAGCAAAAAAGTAATTAACAGCAATGATGGGCTATGCAAGCGAACATCTTATTTTATCAATACTAATAAGTCTTCAAGATTATCAACACTGACCTTAAAAATGGGTAAAGAGACATTTTTACACCATCCACAATTCATACAAATGAAATGAGATTTGGGCAATTACCTCACTGGAGGGACCTAAACATAGGTTTGCTCATGGTGTGAAGCATGACAAGTAAAAGTGAGTTTCTAAAATATTGATAATGGGAGAGCATTACCTCAGTTTCAGCAAATGAGAGAGGAGGAGCTGATTTCTCTCCTGGTCACTTCCAGGTAGCACCTTTGCAGATTTATTTTTAATTTTCAATGATAATCATATAGTTTGCAAAATTATTGTACAGAAAACTTCATGATGTGAAATTCATAATTTGGGACATTGATAGATATAAAGACTATTAGTTATCTGTCTGTGTGCTTAGGGGAGGCTCAGGAACTGTATTTTTATACTTTCAGTGGAAGACACTGCAGCCAGCAGAAGTGGGATTAAGGGTTGTGTGAGCAGTGTTTCTGTGCACTTTTCCATTACTTAAAAAATCCAGGGAAATAAGGATAATGAATCATTGAAAGCAACACATGGATGTAACACCAGTGCCATTGATCCTTGCATGGACA
Organism: Donacobius atricapilla; assembly: GCA_013397315.1. Classification (NCBI taxonomy): domain Eukaryota; kingdom Metazoa; phylum Chordata; class Aves; order Passeriformes; family Mimidae; genus Donacobius; species Donacobius atricapilla. The sequence goes on from WBMY01009139.1 coordinate 333,118, forward strand.
CATGATACAGAATAACCACTGCAAGAGAGAACGTTCCTCAAACTCCACAGGTCCAGGCAGATAAATAAAAGTCAATATTTTCAGTATTCTCTACACTATAATCATGTTTTATGGAGAGCAAACAGCAGGATTTTAAGGGTGACCAATACAAATATTTCATTTTGATGCATTCCATAAATTACAAGAAAAATAGGGAAGCTCAGAAGTTCAGTCAAATCTCTTCCAGGGGTGGTGACTCCACCACTGCCCTGGGCAGCATTTCTAATGCCTGACAAACTTTCAGGTGAAGAAATGTTTCCTAATAAATAATCTAAACCTCCCTGACACAACTTGAGGCCGTTTCCTCTCATCCCGTCAAGGTGGAAGTAAGGTGATATGTATGAAAACAGTGTCTAACCTAAAATCATAATCTGCTCGAGGCCTGACCCCAAACCAGCCAAGGCCGAGTCAGGAGCTGCCTCTCAGAAGGTTTTGCAGCCTAAATGAGGTGTGAATGGCTGGATTTGCTGATCTTACACGTTTTCCATATTCTAAGATTCTATGACTCCAAAAACTTGAGTGTCCATTCTCTGCTCTACTCTGTTCTGCCTGGGATCATCAACTGAAAAACCTGAAGTGAGGCTTCTAATGAGTATTTTGCTACTTCACTGATGTCATGATCTGGTTCTTATCTGCGTTATTTATTTAGGTTCATCTTGCCAGAATTTCTTGTCTGTCAAGGACAGATTTCTGACAGATCTCATATCACCCTCCAAATACCAAAGCAAGGCACTTTCTGGAAGCATCAGGATTTCAGGAGGGTTTTTATCTACTTAACTTCCTATAGAAAATGTAAAGGGCAATGTATCGATAAATTCCAGTCCAAAAAGAAATGGGGATAAGCCCAGCAAAATCTCTGGTCTAATAAGGAGCAGAGGGTGCCAAGAGCTGCCCTAACCCTGCCCTGCTTGGAGGAGAGGTGCTGCCAGCAGAGCCTCAGGCTACCCAGCAATGCCAGGGGTTGTTAAGCTTGGCTCTTTCTCTGGTCAGCCTGCTTGCAATTAGGCAACTTTCTGTGCATATCACATTTCCAAGCCACTAGCCTTATTCCTCCCTTCAGG
>WBMY01009139.1:334612-372446 GCA_013397315.1 Donacobius atricapilla
ATATATGTGCAAGATATTACATTACATTAAATTTCTAATTCAAAAGATGACCTAAAAATCTATAATAAGTCTGACAAGTCATTCTTTCCTTATATGGATTTGCCACATTAATTTTGAATATTCATATCTCTTTTTAGAAGAAGCCTAATGAGGCATATTACCCAAGTGTAGCTTTTAATGTGACATTTCCCTCAAATTGTGATTCATCAAACAAGGTACAAAAATATTTATTTTTCTTAAAGTATTTTAAGCTCAAGATCCTGAACTGAGCATTCATCTTTAAAACTGTGAAAATCAAATTGAAATGTTATCTATTTTAGAAATAAAACAGAATAATTTTGCTTGGACTATATTTCAATATTGCTGTTTTGCATAAAGTGAGTGGCATGGAGAACATTTTAGAGAGAATGGGTTAAAATCACAAATGGTACATCCCAGACAGCAAAGACCAAAACTGTCTTGGCAAGTGTTGAGTTTCACATAAGCTGGGACAGTTAGGTTTAGCCAGATTCAGCCTAAAGGATTACAGAAATCACATGTACACTAGAAATTACCTGCAAATACATAATCAAGAGTTTTCTGGCTTTGCTACTCTTTGTGTTTTCATGTCTGGGTGAAAATTTCCATTGTAAATTAATACTTTGAGTTACAACCCAAATCAGCTTAGTTTGATTTCCACCTTGAGCCTCACATAAGAGAAACCACACTGGAAACTAAAGTCAGCCTCNGTCAAGGTGGAAGTAAGGTGATATGTATGAAAACAGTGTCTAACCTAAAATCATAATCTGCTCGAGGCCTGACCCCAAACCAGCCAAGGCCGAGTCAGGAGCTGCCTCTCAGAAGGTTTTGCAGCCTAAATGAGGTGTGAATGGCTGGATTTGCTGATCTTACACGTTTTCCATATTCTAAGATTCTATGACTCCAAAAACTTGAGTGTCCATTCTCTGCTCTACTCTGTTCTGCCTGGGATCATCAACTGAAAAACCTGAAGTGAGGCTTCTAATGAGTATTTTGCTACTTCACTGATGTCATGATCTGGTTCTTATCTGCGTTATTTATTTAGGTTCATCTTGCCAGAATTTCTTGTCTGTCAAGGACAGATTTCTGACAGATCTCATATCACCCTCCAAATACCAAAGCAAGGCACTTTCTGGAAGCATCAGGATTTCAGGAGGGTTTTTATCTACTTAACTTCCTGTAGAAAATGTAAAGGGCAATGTATCGATAAATTCCAGTCCAAAAAGAAATGGGGATAAGCCCAGCAAAATCTCTGGTCTAATAAGGAGCAGAGGGTGCCAAGAGCTGCCCTAACCCTGCCCTGCTTGGAGGAGAGGTGCTGCCAGCAGAGCCTCAGGCTACCCAGCAATGCCAGGGGTTGTTAAGCTTGGCTCTTTCTCTGGTCAGCCTGCTTGCAATTAGGCAACTTTCTGTGCATATCACATTTCCAAGCCACTAGCCTTATTCCTCCCTTCAGGTTGGCTCTTATTTGTTCTGTATGATTTAATGAGGCAACACCTTTTTCTTTCATAAACAGATTAGGTGTTAGAAATGAATCTCCCACAGCAGGCCTACCAGTTGTCAATACTTTGACAAGAACCCCTCAGCTCTTGTAAAGTGTGATGTGAAATCCAGGAAGGATTTTGAAGATGTGCAGTTCTCCCCTAGGTCCCAGTCTGAGTTTTAGTCTTATTTTATTGCTCTAAAGAAGTCTCATGACATATTTATTGGGAATAAACAGGAGTGTGTGGTTAAGCAACCTCCTGCATGTTTTATTTCCAGAGGTATCTCCATCTCATTCGTTGCCCAGCCAGAAAAGTATCTTATAAAGGCAGGGCCCAGGCCAGCAGTGGGAGAGAACTGATGCATTTTATTGTGTCACACTCTTCAATGCGTGTTTGGAGGGCAAATCTATAAAAGACAGCACTTATATATGGTTATATTTGATTAACTACTCATGAACTCTTATCCTGTGAGAATAGAGTACATAACCCTGCTAATCATAACTGTGGTTTCATAATAAAATGTATGTAGTTAACCCACACTGCTTCAAAGTAATAAAACTAAGCATTTACTTTGCATAAATTGTTATTTAATATTGTGTGCACAAGGAAAATATCCTTTAGAGCTCACCTCATCATCCCAGGAAATAGCTAAAGCACATCATTCTCATATCAACATTGTAGCTAAACTTACAATTTTTAGACCCAGGAATATTCAGCATATATTTCACCCATCCCACATACATTATATATATGACCCACAAGGATTTTTTAAGCTGAATTAATGACACTCTTTAATGGAAATTACAAATGGAATGAAATACAAGCCANTTTAAGCTCAAGATCCTGAACTGAGCATTCATCTTTAAAACTGTGAAAATCAAATTGAAATGTTATCTATTTTAGAAATAAAACAGAATAATTTTGCTTGGACTATATTTCAATATTGCTGTTTTGCATAAAGTGAGTGGCATGGAGAACATTTTAGAGAGAATGGGTTAAAATCACAAATGGTACATCCCAGACAGCAAAGACCAAAACTGTCTTGGCAAGTGTTGAGTTTCACATAAGCTGGGACAGTTAGGTTTAGCCAGATTCAGCCTAAAGGATTACAGAAATCACATGTACACTAGAAATTACCTGCAAATACATAATCAAGAGTTTTCTGGCTTTGCTACTCTTTGTGTTTTCATGTCCGGGTGAAAATTTCCATTGTAAATTAATACTTTGAGTTACAACCCAAATCAGCTTAGTTTGATTTCCACCTTGAGCCTCACATAAGAGAAACCACACTGGAAACTAAAGTCAGCCTCAAGCTTACAAAAAAAAAAAAATTGATAAACCTTCAAAGTTGGTCTTAAAGTTTCCTATTGTAATCCCTGTCTCACACTAATCTAAATATTTTAATTACTTGCTCTGTTAATAGCAGCTTACAGGCTCAGAGCAGTGGACTCTCTATCCACTCCTGTATGCAATGCTGTGACTTCCTACATTAGGAAGCAATCCTCTGATCTGCATGAAATTCAAATTTTTTTAATGAATTTTTCACCAAAATCTGTCATCAGAGATCTCATACATTGAATGCTGGAACTTTCTTTTTTTTATTTTTCCAGCAAAAGCAGTTGATTGAACCAATCATATTTATCTTTGTTTCACAGCAAAACCATGGTTACTGAACTGCTCATTGTCTGATCCGGGTCACCTGAGATGTTGGACATCTCCTTTCTGCCTTATCCAAGTCAAAATTAGAAATCTTCATAAATTTACACTTTGCTATTTGAGTTTTCTGCCTTTTCTAATTTCAAAATCAGACTTGCCTTCAGCTTCAGCTCCTCTCATTTATTTATCCTTTGCATAATTTCTTGGTATATGGAGTCAGCTCCATGAAATTAATTTATTCTGTTCTTCTAAGTTTCTCTTCAATTCAAGTAATAGAAAAATACTGAAATATAGGTGACATTTTATTCTGCTCCTCTCCTTTCATATCTAGACTGAAAATACCAGGATTTATTGGATGTTGCCACCAGACACATTTTTGGTGCTACCGTAAAACAAAATGATTCATTGATTCAGCAAACACTTACAGCAAAATGACTTCTTGTAGCATTTTCAAATCAAAGAACCACATGATACTGAATTCCAAGAGGGCTACCAGGATCACTGATCCAGCCTCTGTCCCTGCCCAGACCTCCCAACAACCCCCCCTTGCATCCCTGGCAGCGCTGTCCAAAGGCTCCTGGAGCTCTGGCAGCCTCGGGGCCGTGCCCATTCCCTGGGGAGCCTGGGCAGTGCCAGCACCCTCGGGGGGAAGCAGAATCCTTCCCTGATCTCCACCCTAACCCTCAAGGCCTGCAGCTGTCTCTCCATCAGGGTGAACACACCAGGAAAAGCATTGAAAACCACACAAAATACTGGATTTGGCATGTGCACGAGCAGACACAGAGATTTCACACTTAGAACAGCCCAGACAAGTGGATATCCTCAGATGGCAGGTTTCCAAGGAATGCTGCTGTGGGACAGGGATAACAGTCTCTGATTGATGTTTCTCCAGGACAAGAGTCAGCTGGCCATTCCAGGCATTTTCAGGGACGTGCATCCCTAGCTCAACAAGATTACTGGGGATGAAGCAACACCATGATGCAGATAGAATATTTTTTACCCATCAATAACTGAGATGGCTGCTGTTTCTTGGCAGTGGTCAGTTTTAATGTAGGAAGTACATGGGCTGTGGAAGCAGAAGCTGAAGCAGAGGACTTAATGACCAGTGTTTCAAAATATAGCCTCTTGTTCCTTAGCAGCGTTCCATGCCCAGTTTGGATTCATGTTAACTTCCCTTGGGTAAGCTAATAGATGACGTTCATTATTGTCAATGCTGCACAGAGTGAGACAGGGCATGTGGCATGGGGAGAGCACAGAGACAGAGAGGAAAAAAGGGATGCAACTCAAGGGCTGTACTTCCAGAAGACAGGAGAAGCGTTTTCTTGCTCAAGTGATTCAATGTACAATCATCTAACCATACAGCTAAATAGTCACTGATCATTTCTAAAATATTACCTCCTATCCCACAGTGTCCAGTCACCTAGAAGAGGTGACCAATCCTGCAAAACAGACTTTGTCAGGCCACTTCCCCGACGGCTTTGTCACTCTGCTGTCCCTGCAACAGCCAGCAGCTGAGTTCCTGTTTCTGCTCAGGCTGGACTCAGTGCAGGGTGAGCCCACCTGCGGCCACCCAGCAGCAGAGGGGACAGCCCTGGGCGGAGGGGACTGCCTGCTCCCAGCCTGGTACAGACCACAGCAGGGTCCACCCGGTCCTATTCCCACATCTGACTCCCAGTGAAACAGGCTCCAACAGCACGGGCTCAATTGAAATACAGAGAGAACCCTGTTTTGGGCTGCCAGGGCTGTAATAAATGACAGACGCCGTTTGCAAGATATTCAGATGAGACTGAGTAAATGTAGAGTGAAAACACCTCAGCTCCCAAACCTGGTTTACATGTGCAGGAATCTAATATTAATGCCTGAGAGGTATTAACATGTCTAAGTCAGAGCTCATTTTTTTTTTTCAACTGCAGTCATACAGCTACTAATAAGTAGTTTACTGCTTCTAAAAGCAGCTATTAACATTGCAGTAATGGATGTTATTGAAGCCATAAATATCCCACTTACAATGCCCAAGTCTCACCAAAGTTTAAGGTTGTTTCAAAGATCAGATGTCTCATTCTTCAGCCTGCTTTTACAGCATTTAGGAATTTTGGTGGAAAGTCCTGCTTCTGTTCCAAGCAGAAATTTTATTGCTGGAGTTCGATACAGTGATGAAAGAAAACAGCTCACAGATGCTGACTGCAAAACTGCAACTGAAAGTAAAAAGCTTTCACTCATTCTCCTTGGGAAGTTGCTCTTCTCTTGTCTAATTCTGAGGCCGTCTGAAAAGTAAAATTCAAAAAGAACAGTACACAACTTGTAGATGTGCTTTGAGAGAAATTTTACCTTCCCATAGTCTGTCATGGTCTTTAGAAAACAGGCAATCCTGTGCACAACAATATTTATGTCAGTTATGAACAAAGGCACTGCTGTCCTTTGCTATGGATGGAGATGCCCATGGAGCTTTGGAGCACCCTGGATGGATGCAGCCCCTTCTCGAGGGGACTGAAACTCTCGTGTGCTCCAACACAAGCAAACAAGCTTCTTTTGAAAAGCAGCCTAAATGCACCATTAGAGGTGAGAGCTAATTTCCTGACAGTGCTGGGAAAGATGTGAAGGTGTGACAGGAGAGGGAGCCCCACAGCCCCACTCATAACCTTAAAGAAAGTGGCAGCTGTCCATGCTGTCAGGGAAGAGCTGTTTTACAGGACTATGGCATCTCATTCCCAAAAATTCCCGTTTGAATCAGCCCCTTAGTGAAAACTAAGTTGGAACAACCAGGGGTTTTAATTCAGTTTTGCTTACAGCATGAGATAGCCTGTCTAGACATCTCAAACCTGAAATGCTCTTGCTATGGAAAAGCACAACTCCACCTATCCAGAAAATTTTAAAAAATCAAATAACCGAGTATTGTCAGCATATGAAGATTGAGCCAATTTTAAAAGTATTCAGGACCAAGATGGCTTAATTCCTATTCAGTCATGTCTTCGATCTGATGTTAATACCCACACAATAGCAGAAACAGTATTTATGGAGCACACCATTAAAGATGGGGAAAATTATGTGTGACAAACAGCCAAAGGCTGATGATTTAATCTGGTGCAAAGTATTGCAGTAACCAAATGCAAGTCACTGAGCTGTGGTGTATGTTTGAGCCACGTTAGAACACTCTGGGCTTCATTGTTTCTAATTTTTAAAGTAGATTACAGCTGCCACATCATTAAGACCTTACCATTATATCTGAACAATAAATTGTAATATTAATAGGATGGTCATGGCCTGTGAGTATTGGATATTGTTGTTTATGATTTGCACTTAAAGAGGGATTTTAATCAAGTTTACTGTTCTCAAAAAAAAGTCTGGTTTGCATTTAAATAAGCGTCCTTAAAAATTGATCTGTTTTGCTCAATTATACAATGCCTCATTCTGGTGCCTCAAAGTAATTTATTATCCAGGCTCTGTGAGCAAGGAAGATGTATTGCATTGTACTTAATCTGATCAAATTTCTGCTGATTTTTGATGACAATGTCTATTTATCATAATTATTACAAGTTGTCTGGGTTAATAAAACCTGAAAAACTGTGTGGGAATTAAACCAGTATGGAATGTTTAACTTAGTATTTGTGTAAGGCTGCCTGATCCCAGCTGTCTTTCCTGGATCCATGAAGCCATTTATGTCCGAGAATCACAGAATGATTTGGGTTGGAAGGAACCTTAAAGCCCATCCAGTGCCACCCCTGCCATGGTCAGGGACACCTCCCACTGTCCCAGGCTGCTCCCAGCCCCAGTGTCCAACCTGGCCTTGGGCACTGCCAGGGATCCAGGGGCAGCCACAGCTGCTCTGGGCACCCTGTGCCAGGGCCTGCCCACCCTCCAGGGAACAATTCCTTCCCAATATCCCATCCAACCCTGCTCTGCGGCAGTGGGAGCCACTCCCTGTGTCCCGTCCCTCCAGCCCTTGGCAATTGTCTCTCTCCATCTTTCCTGCACCTCCTTCAGGCCCTGCAAGGCCACACTGAGGTCACCCCAAAGCTTCTCCTCTCCAGGTGAACAATCCCAGCTGTCCCAGCCTACAGAGTCACAATCAACTTCTGCTCTGGAAGAAATGTTTATAATCCCTTGTTGTGCTGGTTCCATGCCATGCCATCATCTTTAAGAGCTGCTTCCCACTGGAAGTGCAGTAGGAAATTGTTTCTAAAACTGACAAACAAAAGATTTTTATAAGGGAAATCTGGATTTAATGCACCTTTCAGAGGTTGCAAAATACAAATTACTTTTTTTTCACCAAGGGCGTTTTGTGATCTGAAATCAATGCCCATGCTTGTCACATTCTTTGACACCGAACTACACTGAATTGCCCTAGAATTAAATCTGTAGGCAGGGAGCAAGTTCTCCATCCAAGTCCAGGTTAATGGTACTCCAAAGGAACAAGAATGACCACAAAGCTGTTGCACAGTAATGAAACATGGACAAAATACTCTTCAAATATTCCAGCAGAAGCAATAAAGGCACATGAAATTCCCAATTAGAAATAGGAACAACAAGGTTGAGAGAAGGTTGAAAAAACTACTCAGTCAGCAGTGCCTGTTTCCACTTGGAATACTGATCATGTTCCTTACCTGCCTAAGGTCCAGCTGCTGCTGCCATTAGTGAGGCTGAAAAGGTCAGGATTCCCTCTTTTTGGCTCTGGTTCTGAGTATTTTGGGACCATTCTCACCTCATTCAAGGCATCTCTGGAGATACGGTACAACTCTCAGTGATAACACCATCCATCTCTGGAGATATGGAATGACCCCGAACTTCAAGGGTAAGCCATGGAGCTCTCCACAGCAGCCATAGGGAAAATTGCAACCCTGTTTTTGTGCTGCAGGAACAACTTTGGAGTTAAAGTGACAAAGGCAATGTTAAGTAAATTCGTAGCACAGCCAATAAACCATATAATGACAAGAGTTAGAGCTGTTCTATTTCACAGTTCAATCTAATGGAAGCTTTTGTTGCTCAAAGGAGGCCTTTATTGATGTTTACAGATAGACTTTATGGCTTATTTGTCACCGGGAGAGTGTCGATTTGTCTGTCTCAGTTCCTGCTCAGCAATGCTTGGACCATGCACTGCCTATTTTAGTATCAAGGCAGATTAAAAAAAAGAGAGTCTTAAATTCCTGGATCAAAGCAACTTTAACTTCTTAAGATAATTGTCTTGCAATGATTGATCTAGTCATGTCAAGATAATGAGGTTTTTATGGTCCTGAGGAGGATTTAATCTAATTTTTTGAGGGATTCTGATCTCACTGTTGCTGCTTTATCTCTTTTAATCTCAATACTTTTATTTGAATTTGCTCTGCAAAATTCAATATACTTTTAGTTGACAGCTGAAGACACAGAATAGCCTTTTCACAGTAAGTTTTCCTGTGTTGCGACTGTGTTTTAAATCTTGTTATCATTACTCTGAACGAATGCAATTATGGAGTTGTTTTGCGACTTTAGATAGAGAATACCCAGTATAATTCCTTCAACACAATAAAAGTACCTCTTAAAGAAAAAGTAGTAGCCCAATTTTGAGCAGAAGGTGGCAGCTAATGGTGTCTTTAATTACTTGGTAGAAGATCAGTTGTGAGAAAAGATATCTAAGGCTTGTGTTGTTCTTTAATGGAATCTACTTGTATGTGTTCAATTTTCTAATAATATGAGGGCAAAATAACGTTTGTATTAAAAAAGATAAATGGGTAAGCATCATCTTCTCAAGTCTCAAGTTAATTAAGCCTTTTTTTTTTTTTTTTTTTTTTTTAATTCCCTAAGGCAAAATGGAAAATTGCCACAAATCTGGTTAAGGAATAATTCATAAAATTTGTCAGTCAAAACCAGTTAGGGGCAAAGCCCCTTCTGCTCTGCCCATAGCAACTTGCATCTTCTCCCCCACAAACAGGGGAAAGTACTCAGTCTACTCTTCTGGGATTGTGCTACTTGTTGTATTTTCTTTCTGGCTAGATCCTCTTTGATTATTTTTAGTTCTTAATCTTATTACTTCACACTTCTGTACAACTGAGCTGAATAAGCTACTTATCCAGCTTCTAAGCTGAATCTATCCCAAACATTTTGAATTTATTTGCTCTGTTCCTCTGTATTTACTGTATTGTCCTTTCCCATTTCTATGTCATTGGCAAATTTGGGTTAGTAATTTATAAAGTAAACAAAAATGGCCCTAATGCTGCACTTACTGACATTCCTTTTAACTCCTTCCTGAGCTGTTCTTAAATTTGCAATATTTGTTCCTTCAAACAGAAATAATTCCCTGGAATTTCATGTGTCTTTGTGTAAGGGAATGCTTCCCTTATTTGTAGATCAATCACTTCTAAAATAAGCACCACCATTACTTTAAAATAAGCACCACATTTCTCTCTTTCCCATCAGCTGAATATGCATTCCCACATTCTTCAGAAGAAAGACAAAAGCCAGAAGTTTCTTGGCATCCTAAGCCAGCTCCATCATGGGATCCTTTTAGTCTGGGCAAATCACTTCACCTCCCTTGCCACTCTCCAGGGAAGGAATTCACAATTCTGGGGACTGCTTTTCACTGAGAACTTGCAGAGCTCTGCAGGCATGGTTAATGTGTCACATAGAATCACAGTCTCTGTGGTCTCCAGCCTTGGAATGCATTTGTTCTCATTGTTCTGGCTCCTGATGGCTCCATATATTCTCATTTTCCCATCATCAATATCCCCTGGCCTGCTCCTGCTTAAATAAAATATTCTGCCCCAGGTGATAGATAGGGAGCCAGAGGAAAGGTGCTGTCCCTTGACTGGCTGTGACATATTTCAGAACATGCTTTGAGAAACTCTCTGGTGCTTCCAAATATCCAAACCATATTATGGAAATACATCAAAATCCATGTTCTAAACTAACATTAATTTTGCTTTCAGTTCAGAATGGGTTTTTTTTCTATACAATGTTCTGTTTTCAGCCTTCTATTGTGGGAGTTAGCGCTGAATGCAGGAAGTTTTCTGTGTGAGCAAATACCTACAAGAGTATCAGGACAGCAGATTGAAAAGATGATTTTGAAGCCTTATTTCTTCCATGCAGTGCTGAGTGTATGGAGAGTCCAAAGCACCAGTTAACATCACTTTTTCATCATTTTTGGGGTTGGATTCCTTGTAAGAGAGCCTTATGCAGCTTATAATGTGAAACATCAAGGCTGCCCAGTCTGTTTTTAGGAGTGAATCATGTATGGGCCTCACAGATTGGCACAGAAACTTCCAACTGGCACAGAAACTTACAGTCAGTCAGTACTAGCTTATTTCTGAGCTTTCTTGGGCACCTGCATGTCAGATAAGCAAGACAGAAGGATTTCTCTAATGAGGATTGTTTTTGTTTTTAAAGTTTGTTCTTAAAGGAAGACGAGTGGCCCCCAACTTTTTATTCCTGGAGGGTAACAGTGTGATGGCACTTGGATGACACACAGCCAGCCCAACTGTGTCAAGGAATCACAGAATGGTTTGGGTTGGGAGGGACCTTAAAGCCCATCTAGTGCCACCCCTGCCATTGGCAGGGACACCTTCCCCTGTCCCAGGCTGCTCCAAGCCCCAGTGTCCAACCTGGCCTTGGGCACTGCCAGGGATCCAGGGGCAGCCACAGCTGCTCTGGGCACCCTGTGCCAGGGCCTGCCCACCCTGCCAGGGAACAATTCCTGCCCAATAGCTAACCTAAATTATTCCTTGTCCTGTTCCTGAGGAATTGTCCCTCTCTGGTTTCCCTGCAGCCCCTCAGACCTGGAAGGAGCTCTGAGGTCTCCACACAACCTTCTCCTCTCCAGGCTGAGCAGCCCCAGCTCTCCCAGCCTGGCTCCACAGGGGAGGTGCTCCAGTTCCCTCAGCATATCTGAGGCCTCACCTGGATTTGCTCCAACTGTTCCACGTCCTTCCAGTGTCCCTCACCATTACTGACAGGAGGATGTTGTCCACACCAGTGCCTGGGAAGTCATAACTCTTTCCTCCATGGACTGATAGCTGGAGCAACCCCAAATTCCTGTGCGGGAGCAAGGGAGTGGCTGCTCCCTTTAGCTCCTACCATGTGGGTGCTCAGTAGGTCCATTACTTTCAAATAACTCCAGATCCCCCCCTCTCTGTTACAATTAAATAAAGGCTAATTGATAGCTATGCCACACAAACTCATGCTGGGTGGTTTTATTCAGGGTGCAGGATTAAACCAAGAAATAAATCAGGGTTTCAAACACGAGTAGCTCTGACTGCTCAGTGAGAAAGTACAGGCAACTCCAATCAGATAATTCACTGTAGCAGCTTGGCAGCACTCGCCATTTACTGTATTTACGTGTGTCTAATCCCTGGGTTATCAGCAAAATGCGATTCAGCAGCAGCACAGGCTGCACATTTATGGAGGTATTAGCAAGAGCCTGCTGCCTTGTTCCAATTTTTGTAATTACAGCAGAACTCTCCTTCTACCTTTTCCTCTGTGAAGGTCACCCAAGAGGGTATTTTGGATTGCTGGTCCGTTTCGTGGAGGGACCTCTCAGAGGTGTGAGAGGCACGTGTGGAAATACAATAATTCCAGTACACCTGGATGCTCCAGTTCAAAATGCTTTCAGCAGGCTTCAGAATTATGTGCAGAGGGGAGATATGGTGTAAAACACAAGCGATGAAGATTAAATGGAATGGACCTGAACCTGTGCAGCAATTCTGGAGGTAACAAACCTTCTGATTGCTGGTTCATACAACCAGGGCAGTGATTCCCTTCCGCTGGAGACTCCAAACTGCTCTGTGCGGAGCATCTGAGAGGGTCACAGCCCTTCCCTGCCCTGCTGCACACCAGATTCCTCTCCTTTCCCTGACAAACCATCTCTCATTCCTGTTCAAGGGCCCAGTGTCTCTCCTGTGCATTTTTCGAGGCAGAGCAGATCCTGGATGTGGAAGTTGTCTCACATGGGCTGAGGAGCTGTTAGATGCAGTTTATCTTCAAGAAAGTCAAGGAATTCTGACACCCAAGGGACTGAAAGATGGATTTCTGATAATTAAAAGGCAGAAAGCCCCTTGTCCCAACAAACCCAGAGAGCACTTTTGGTTAAAGCATTCCCCCACTTTGTTTCCCTTCCAATCTGAGCCCTCCTCAGAGCTGTCATTGACTGGGACAGCTCAGGACCCACCCTAACAGCCCCTCAGGACCCCACAGCCAGCCCCAGCCTCCTCATCCTGCCACTAGATGTCCCCAGCAGCACCCAAAAATGCTTGGTCTCTCTTGCTCCTGCTCCCAGATGGACTGGGGATGTGTCAGCCTTGGGAACCTGGCTCCTGGGCACAGCACATCCTTCTGAATCTGAGGGATGGCACAGAGAAAAAGGGAGGAAAACCACCATTATTGGGGAGTTTCAGGTGTTTCTTGTTGTTCCATGTTCACTAAAATAGGTTTGCCTTAATGGGATCTCTACAGCTTGATTATTCCCCTGCCAAATATTTTGTAATTTTTCTTCATTAATAAAAATCTACAATGTAAGAAGCTCAAAGAAAAGCCAAGGACATAAACTTGAGAAACAGTGTTGTAATTTCTCGTATTTCTAAGGGTATTATTAACATGAACATATAACTTTTCATTTTTTTTTTTCTGAAATATTTTAACAGATTTTTTTTCCAAAATAAATTTAAAATATTTCTTTTACCAATGCCCTTAACAATGATAGTCAAAAGGAAAACTGACTGTATTTTGAGGCTGAATTGAAAATAGTTTCTGAAAAAGTAGCAGAAACATTTCCATGAGGAGGTCAGTAGCTCTGTAGGGTAATGGAGCAATCAAAAGGGACCTACAGGGACCAGCAAACCTCTCTCATTGAGAAGCAAACTACTTCCAGCTCTCTCTCTCTCAGTTCCAGATTTTTTGTGCAGAGTTTTCTTTTTCCAAAGCCTTCTGAGGACTGCACAGTTCCAGCTGAGAATCTAAAACCTCTTCAGATCAGAAAGGAGGATTAATGCTAAGGAAACACAGAGGAGAACACAAATGAAGTGCAGAGGTGGAAAACACCAGAAAACAGAGCTGTCTTAACTTGAAAACTCACTGGTTGCTCTCCTCAAATCTTTCCTAGGATGAAGACAGGTCTTTCAGTTCAGAGTTCAGCTTTTCTATTCTGAGCAGTGGCACCGTGTGATGCTTAGCCTAAAATCAGGTGATGTCCAACCTAAACTCAGATGATGTCCAGCCTAAACCCAGGTGCACCCAGAGGCAGAGCGCCAGGACCTCTGCACCAGGGTGATGCTCAGGAAGAGGGGATGTCCAGAAGAAACCGTGATTGCCACAATTAACACAAGCCCCTGGTAGGATGTGATTATTGGAAGATGCCTCTGCCCAAAGTAAGGCGTGAACGAGTCCATTTGGCAAAGTCAATAGTACAGATTTTATTTAACAGTACATTTAAGGCAGGGAAGGGGAGGAGGAGACAGAGAGATTTGAGCTATGTAAGTGTGTTCTCTAAGCCCTCACAGCCCCAGTATAGCAGCCCCACACTCAGACCGGGACAGGAAGGGGAGGAACCTCTGGCTGCCCCAAGGAATTCACTGCTCCCTACAGACAAGGCTTAGCCAAAGTTCTCCAAACCTTCAGACCTCACAGATTGAAACCAGAAGGATCAGCATGATTGTAACAGGTTTTTGCTGTTGAGGACATCTGACCAAGGCCCCTGATCCAGCAGAGAGGACTCAGCCTTTTCCAGAGGCTTTGTCCAGACTCAGCCTTTGAGTGACCAGAGCACTGTGTCACATGACATCCCAGGAGGAAGTGACCACTATTTTTAATTATTTATATTTAACACAGCATAAATTGCTACAAAGAATTAATATGATGGTTAAACACAAAAAAATATTTTACAAAGAAAGCTCCAGGACTCTCATTAATTCAATGATAAACAGCTTTCAATATTAGAGGACAAACAGTAGCTCTCTATTACATGACAGTCATACATTGGAGACAGAAATCATGACTCGAGTCCTGTTGATCGTAAGACAAACAGCTGGTTTTATTGTTCAGAATCATCTTATATAGGGAGTTCAAAACTCTTAGCTTTAGATACTCATTGGTCTGAGTCTTAGCCCTGCCCAGCTCCTTGACCAGTGATATGTCTGCTGTCTGGACTCATGATTGGCTGAGGTCCTGGTATAAGTTCCGTTGTTCACCTAGGGATTTGTTTCTGGAACGAGCCAGGCTAGCCAAATTAGATTTGTTATGACCAGATTTATCTTGTCTAGCTATTAGACTAGCTGTGCCAGCTCTGAACCCACTATACCACTGGAACAGCCCCAGAGATGAGAGGCAGGCATCCTGTCCCTCTGAAAACAGGAATATTTTGTCACACTGTCATCAGAAACAATTTCTGATGTAGAGTTAAATAACCTTTACTTTCATCCCTCCAGTGTAAAAAATGAAAATCTTTTAAAAGCAGGAGTCCCAAAGAAATGTAAATACAGTGTATTCACTACTGACATTTCAATAGATTTTGGCCCACCAGTGGAGACAGCTATTCTCTATTATCAGGTTTCCTGTCACTCATGTTGATTGGAGTTGATAAATACTGCAAGCCACTTGGGGTAGGCTAAAGGACACAAAAGAAAAATGTAACTTATTTGAAAAGGACCATATTCCTTGGGAAATGGAAAGCAGACCATATTTGCCTGCGTTTCATCTTCAAGAAGGGCAAATCCCCCTATTTAATTTTTTTTCCCCTATTTTCCTAGAAGTGATACACACTTAGAAACTGTGGAGTAGTGCTCTGCAAGGACAGAGCAGTGTAACACTGAAAAGGCAGCACAGTTTCTGTGCATTCACACTCTATTTGGTTTATCAAACCTGGGCAATAAATGACAATTAGGCCAGCTGGTGAAATTTGGGGTGCAGCAATAGTTGCATCCTAAAGGAACATGACACCATCAGGAACTTTTGGATTATTTTTGGCTGACTAAGATGCCAGGCCAAAAGGCAAGCGGTTTTCAAAGCATGTTATATATTCTCTCTGAATATTAATATGCACAGGACAGAAGATCAGTTTGATATAATTCATAGGGTCAAATCAACTACAAGAATTCTTCTGATTGCTGTTGCATATGCATAATTTTTAGTCTTCTCAAATCTTCAGGAGAAGTGCATATTAATTTCAGAATGAATGTTAGAAAAGTGTTGATTCCTGTTTGCCATCAAGGCAAGGAGCAATAAAATCAGCTATGGAGAGGAAAAGCTGTGGTGAGACAGATTATGGGGGGACAAAAAGAGATAGCACTAAAGTCAATCTTACCCTTGATACATTGCAGCTGTGTTAATTATCCAAGAGTGGGAACAGCCTTGCCCTCCCAGCTCTGGGTGTGATAAAGAGCGAGTGAGCTGGGAGGGAGTGAGCTGGAGTTTGTTGGCAGTGCTCTGAGGTGGAAGGGATAGTAGGTTGTGCCAGGGACAGAAAAGGTAAGGTGCTGCACAAGGGAACAGACAGGGTTAGGTGGTCCTGCTAGGGATAGGAAGGAGTGAGCCAGAACTGCAGAAGGTGAGAAAGAGCCAGAGCTGTGTGAAGCTTCCTGTGGGGTTGCAACAGAGAAAAGGTATGAAAGACTCCTGGATAATGAGGTGCTGATACTTGGAGCCCTCTGAAGTTTTTAATGAAGCACTCTGAGTGCAGTGTCTGTCTCAAATTCCACAAAAAGCTTCTTTTTTTTTTTTTTTTTCTTTTAGTATGAACAAACAAAAAGTCTTGTGGCAAAATTTTGAAAAAAATTGGAAGGAAAGGAATCAGGAACATTCTGTCAGTGCTGAGCTTCCATTAGACAACAGTAGAGATAAACTGAGGGGAGCACAGGAACGTCCAGGAGCAACAAATTCAAATCACGAAGTATTTTCTAGGAAACCTTCCTTTCTTATCCTGTCAAATTCTCCAGAATACTTTTCTGATTTGACTGACTATTGCAATTACATGAGTAGAGAGGACAAGATGGTAGAATCCAAGCTGGATTTCTTGAGGGGGAAAAAAAAAAAAACCAAGCTTGAAAGTTACTCAAATTTACTGTATAAAAGAAGAAATTAAACTCCTGATAATTGAATTAACTTTGCTGGTTAAGAAAAAAATCTTATGTTTATAAAAAGTTATTCATTAAATTCACTCTATTCAAATACTCTAAAAGTATTTGAGGTCTCATCCTTTTTTGTCTTACAATATGAAATCTACTGCCAGCAGAATATGTTGATTTAAATTTCTTAGGTTTTTAAAAAGGCCTGCAGAGCCTCAAAAGATCAAAAATGATGTGCATTTGGAAATTCTGAGCTAAGCCCAGTTTGCATTAGTATTTTAAGAACATCATGCATGCATTTACCTTCCTGAGCTCATTGTTTAGCAATTTATTTCCCGCAGCAGCTGGAGTGCTTGGAAATGTAATGCCATAAAACTTAAGGAAATTTCTGACAAACCATAAAAGAAAGAATACCAGTTCCACTCCTGTATTCCTTTGGCACAAACCTGAGGGGTTTGTATAATAAAATTATTTTTAAAGTGAACAGGGTGCCAAAAGGAACGTGCCTATTTAAGAATCTCTCAGTCTATCACTGCAGAAATTTAGCTGAGAGAATTTGGGTACCTTTTACAGCAATTTTAGTGCAGCTGCTCTGGGTCTACTTATCTGTTTGGATGCTTATCCATCATAAAAATCACCAGAATCAGATTACAAACACTAATGAGGATTCTACATATGTGGCTAACTGTGCCATTATAATTAATTTAGTCAGAAAATTGTTCAGTGTTAACAGAGGGAGAAACTCTTTCAGAAATGTTGGCATTTTCTTTTAGGCTTTAGAGTTGGCTGTAAAGAAACACAACATGATCAGAGAATCCCAGAATCACTGACACTGGAAAAGCCTCCAAGGCCATGGAGTCCCAGCTGTGCCCGATGCCCACCTTGTCCCCAGCCCAGAGCTCTGAGTGCCACCTCCAGGCTTTCCTTGGACACCTCCAGGATGGGCACTCCAAACCTCCCTGGGCAGCCCCTGCCAAGGCCAGAGCACCCTTTCCATGCAGAAATTCCTCCTGGTTCCACCCTGAGCCTCCCCTGGCCCAGCCTGAGGCCGTTCCCTCTCCTCCTGTCCCTGTTCCCTGGGAGCAGAGCCTGACACCCCCGGCTGTCCCCTCCTGGCAGGGAGTTGTGCAGAGCCACAAGGTCCCCCCTGAGCCTCCTTTCCTCCAGGCTGAGCCCCTTCCCCAGCTCCCTCAGCCCCTCCTGGGGCTCCAGACCCTTCCCAGCTCCATTCCCTGCCCTGGACGTGCTGCAGCCCCTCCAGTTCTCTTGTCCTGATTTGAAGGGCTCAGAACTGGACACAGACCTCGAGGTGTGACCTCACTAGTGCCCTGGTCCTGCTGGTCACAGCATTTTTGACACAGGCAAGGTGCCATTGCCCTTCTTGTACACCTGGGCAATGCAGCAAAAGATGCAGTAAAAACAGTCAAGATTGTATTTCACACAGGACTCCTTACTCCCTTTTCAAAGTAATTAGGTTTTTAACACATTAGCCTATAGCTTTTAGAGTTTTTCATATGATTGTTTTGGTCATGAGCTGCAGTGAGAAACACCTGATGACTCTCATGGGCCTCTTGCAGGTTTTTGTTGAGGCAAAGGGGATGACCCCATTACTCCTTAAATAAGGAGAAGCCATGGCAGAAAAAGAAATTGCTGCAAACTATTTGAGCTTAGATTATGGCATATTTTTAATATAAACTAATGGGAACTCTACTAGCAATTGTAGAAAGTTGCAATTTGCTCAAGATTTCCTATATGCAAGCTTTTTTCTAGCAGAAACTGCTGTCTTACACAGTGAGTTTATCTGGCAAGTTCCCCATAATAAAAACAGAGAGGTTTTTTTTTCTAAATTAGCATACAGAAGTAGGAATGCAAAAAATTCCAGGGCTGCAGGCCAGTGGTCTGCCAAAACAGCTTGAACCCTTCAGATCACAGAAGCAACATGAAGAGCACCTTGAGTGCTCAGGTGATATTATGACCCTGATAACTGCAGATGAAATGGTGCAAAATGTGAAAAATTTATCTTCATGTACACTTTTCCACATAACGGAATGGCCTCCATTTATCTTACTTCTTTCACTGTTAGACTGATTAGTTAACTGGCTTCAGAAGCAAAATATGAATGAGCTGACAAATTGTTCCCCTTGACTTTTGCACAGTCCAAGAGTAAATACCAGATTTAACTTTTAATCATTTAAAACATCAGATCTGGCTCCAAGTTAGGATGTGAATATATTACCTCAAGTGTGCTGTCAGTACATAGAGAGGAGTTTTACTTTTAACATGTACTTTAAAGGCATTATGAGGATGAATATGTATCAGCGCTTTAATTTCATCCTACATGTGACCCTACTGAATTTAGACACAGGAAAAACACACAAATCCATTTATTGTTTAATTCATTAGAAAACACAGACGCTTTCAAGGATAATAAAGGAAATTCCCTCAGTGCAGGGCATAATAGATGTAAAACCACAAGCCCTACTCACCTTTACCCCCAGTTAAAGGTAATTACTCATCTGGATTTTTAAAATACTTAGCCAATCATCACCTGCCTTTATTTTTATGAACAATCTCTTTGAAGTGCACATCTCTTAATCATAGCTTTAGAGACAGGAGTTCAAATAAATCCTGATTATGTCAACAGAAAAATAAACATCTTTGTCTCATGACAATACCAGGTAAGCACTGCATGCATTGCTGAATATAGGAATCATTGTAATTAAATTATCAGTCTTTGCCCAAGATGGGTTGTATGGACACACAAAAGTCATGGCTGTTTTTATTTATCTGTGTCTGATTTTGGGATGTCTCAAAAGACCTAACCAGACAATATTTTCAGCCTTAAAAATTCAGATTTTTAGAGATAGTCCCAAGTATAAGCACAAAGATGTTAAAAATCCTTTCAGGCGTAAGAAGATCTTTACTTCCTCTTTCAAGTTATGATATACAGTTGTATAGGCTGATACATTTAACTTTTTGGTTGTGCTTTGGGCTCAGAATAATGTATATTAGACATCTAAACATTTTTAGTCACTTTCACTTCTCATTTAGTGTTCATGAACACTTTCAACCTTCTCATTGATCAGTTGAACATCAAAGATGAACACCTCATTCCACATGCACCTTCAGCAGGTGTGAATCCTTAGGTTTGGCAAAGTCTTTAGTTCCAGAAGTCTCTCTAGTGCCCACAAACTCCATTTGGGTGATGTCATGGTAGATTTTATCGACATGCACGTTGTGTGACCTGCTGCTTGGTGATATCATCCTTTATTTATCACTCTTAACATCTGTGCTCCTGAAGAGTTAAATCTTCTCAGACTCTGTTCCTGGCTCACTAAGAATCTCTGAAAACAGGAATTTAAAAAAAGGTTGCAACCTTATTCCTCCAATCCCTCATGCATTGTCAAAAGAGTTATTAAAAAACTGTTATAGAAATCTACAGGCTCTCCTGAAATGCTCTGGAGCTATGCCGTGAATTTAACTTACAAAGGAGATGTTCTGGTCTGATTGCTCCAGCCTGTAGTTTTCTGTATCATAAACTGAAAATTCTGTTTGTGTTTTAGACTTTTTAATTTCAGCTCCTCATAAGCCCTGGAAATTGGGCTGAACAGACAGATATTTTCCAGGCCTTTGTTCATTACCTTCCACTGTATCTTGCTTATCCAACTGCTTCTCTTCTTGATCTCCTGCTATTTTTGTTCACTGAAATTCTTTTCCCTGCCATTTTTTGTTTTCTACCATCTGATATTAAAAAAAAAACAAAACCAAACAACAACAGTCGAGCCTGTCTCTTGCCCCCTTGTACTGTCTGACTTTTAATATTTGTGTGCAGAGCTCTGACTTCCAAAGCTGTTCAGAGGGAAATCTTCCAGAGGCTGCGAGGTCCAGGGGCCATCCCGCCAGCCTGGGGAGCAGGACGCTGGAGCTCCCTTCCAGCTGACTTTCTCTGCAAGAGACTGCTACAAAATGATTTTGTGCTCTTCTGGCTCTGCATGCCTGGCTCCAGAATCCTTTTTTGGAAATCTTCAGGGACCTGCATGGATTGAGGTTTTTTTCCTTCCACTCAGAGTTTGTCCATTGTCAGCACAGAGAGTCCATGACCTCACTGGAGTGATACTGGGCTGAAGCACTGAGGGACCTGTGGCATAAATAGATAGATGTTTTTATTCTGGAAACAAGCAGACCCTGTACCACCTTCTCAGAATCCATCTAACTTGGACCATATTTTTTCATAAATGATATCTATAGACAAAATTTGTACAACGTTACCTCTGGAATGAGACACGAAATCTGTTTCAATAAATATACACACACAAACACACATACATGTTCAAGACTATTTTTCCTGTCTTCCCCATCCATTTTTTTTCTATTTTTCCATTTTTCCAATTTTTCTATTTTTTCTATTTTATATTTTAATAAAACCCTAAAAAGGACCTCCTTTTCCTGCAGATCAACTTTTTATTATGGAAATGTTAACGCAAACCAAGAAAATTGATTTGGCTGCAAAGCTATTCCCGCGGAGCCGTGGATTCCTCCTCCTGCACTGCCAGGCACTGCCACCACGGACCCAGTCCAGGGGGAAGTGGAGCCTGTCCCTCCCAGGGGGGCTGCTGGAGATTTGCTGTGGCACCCACAGCCTGCCACAAGGAGAGGACAAAACCACACACATAGATGGGGTAGGCAAAACCCAAGCACATTCCACTGTCCTTTTCCCTTCCCATTCCCCAGGATCTCTGAGTGAGTCCTGGGCTCTGCCAGCAGCAATGCTGATTAAGGCTGACGTTCTAAACTGAACACACAGAAGGCTCCTGCAGCCTGTGTTTTCATTATCAAACGTGGGCACTGCCATTAGCATCGGCTCTCTCCAACTTCCCTGAGAGCTGAACAAACTCAGTTCTCTTAAAACCAGATTGCTCTGAGAGCCAGGGACTGGTTTTCTAAAGGAAGATGCAGTGTATTTCCTCATATTTGTATCTGATACATCCAAATTTGTATCTGGAAAGCAGTTTATAGTGCAGACACCTTTTGAATTACTTCTACTCATCAGTGATTCAGTAAATAGGGTTACTGAATGAAAAATCTGGGTTCTGTTGATCAGATTTTTCCAATGACAGACATTCAGTCAATAACTGGATTAGGGTCACACCCAAGAGCCTTGATCACTGAATTATCAAACCCATCAAGTGAAAATGTTGAATGAAATTAAAAGCACTACATAAACAATAATATAATTTTAAAGGCTATTGTAGCAAAAAATTGGTCAAAGTAAAAATTTGGCATTTTGTAGGAAGATTGGATTTTTTTTCTTAAAAATATTCCTCTACCTCATATGCACCAGTCTTCTGTAAATACAAGCAGTGAGGGAAAATCCTTCTATTATAAATTCTTTATCAAAATATCAATACCATCATAACCTCAAAAGATTAGGGTTTTTTAATTGTTTCACAAAAATAGTGCCATTTTTACTGCCTAAATCTAGTTTTCTATATCAAAATTCGTCTTTTTTTTTTTTTTTTTTTTGTGCTTCAATGGAACAATTTTATACTTATATCATGAATATAAAAGAATTATAAATTTAAACAGAACACATATTTAGGAATGGAAGTTTTTTTAAAATAAGACACTTCAAAATTACCTTTTTAAGGCATTTTTCATATCTGTCAGCATTTTATAAAAGTGGTCTCTAACCTAAATTGTTACAGTAATTGCTTAGAGATTCTTAAGGAAATTCATAGCCGAGCATTATTTTGACAAGAATGAACAGGAAATGAGGTGTTCTGATCAGCTTCTCTGAAGACAGCTTTCAAAAGGGTTTTTTACTGTACCAGGAAATGTTTCACAGGGAAAAAGCTCACTGGGAGAAATGCATCTTTTTGAAAGTATTGTTAGACTGCAAAATAGTACCCTGGGGCAAAGGCAGAAGTTACAATACTTATGAGGAGCATTCAGTGGTTGGATTGGGAAACAAAATATCTTGAATTACCAGAATGATGGAAAACACATTGCTCTCCCCATCTGATCTCCCTCTTACTGCCTGTTTTCCCTTTGTATATATATTTCCTTCTCTGTCATCTAAATCTGATCGCAATGCTTCATCCTGGTGGGGAATTACAGATGCAGTGAAATCATGCAGGGAAGCAAAAAGACAAATAACTGAGTACTTTAATTTCACCTGCGCCTCAAAAAAAATGCTGGTGCACATTTAAAATTCTAATGTAAACTACCTCTAATGCTTGGAGTATGGTAATGTGCATACAGGTTTAGTGATTTTTAAATGTCTTTAAAATCTTCCTGGAGGTTAAATCTGTAAAGCTCTCCAGCTTCAGGTAGTGGATTTTTAAAAGAAAAAGATATGGTATTGTTTGAATTTCACTTGACATGTAATTTGGTCTATAATTTAAGACATCAGGCTGTAATTTGCTTGAGGAAGCACCACATATGCCTGGTGTTATAACATGTCACCTCAGGAAAAAAGTCATAAAGAACTATGACTTTTCAAATATTTGGTCATATTTCTTTATAAATATCAGAAATAGTTAGAAAATGTTTTCCAGCCCACAGCTATTTGTTCAACATTTCCCACAATAAATATGTTCTATTTTATATCAGTACAGCTGGAATCTAACTTGATGATGATATCACCTGAGAGCTTTTCCGCATTCACTCAGGTCCATAGTTAATAGGCAGCTGAGATCATAGAAATTTTTATGATATAATGCAATAGATAATCAAACCCAGTGAAATTGCCAGCTTTGGAAATTAACTCTACCTTTATAGCAGAGACTCTTGATGTTAAAAAATGAAGCAGAATGTCATGTAATGGAGAAACATAAATTTCACACACACCAAAAAATGCATATGAATAATGTCTTTAAGGTGCTTTTATATTCATCTAAAATGAAAGCAAAGTAATACATTTTCTAGAGAGGCTGAACATATTAATTTCCCCGAGAATGCTAAATTTATCTCTAACCTATTTTTCTCCAATTGTGCTGGTGGATGTGAATTGGAAAAAAACAAGCAGTCCTCTGATCAGCTTTCACAGCACTTTTGTGGTCCCAAGCCAAGAAAGGCAAGGGAGGATTCTCTCCTGCTCTGTTCCCAAAGAAAAAAAATATGAAGTATATTCATGTAAAATGTAGAGAATGAACACTCTAAATATGACTATGTTTGTCAAGACCTGGAAAGTCAATGTTGGAATGAAGCCACTTTCTGTGTTAAATGGTGGGATGAGGAATGTGTAGGAATCAGCAAAGCACAAGAAAGGTTTAACTTCAGAAAGCTTCATATTGCCTTGCTCCTTTCCTGAGCCACTGAATCTCTTCAGCTTCACAGCTAAAACCCACCCTAAACTCCCCCTCTCCTTATAAAAGCACATTTAGATTCCTTGTGACAATCCACCTCCATGATCTTTTTGGGTATGAGAAAAACCTTTTCCTGACAAATCTCCCTGTGAGACTGAGGTTCAAGGCATAGTTCTTCTACCAGAAGCCCTCCAGTTCCTCCCCAGGGCCAGTTTCCAAGGGAAAACTTTTTGCGTCAGGCTGCAGAGCAGGGACAGGTTCTGCTTCCCCCCGAGGGTGCTGGCACTGCCCAGGCTCCCCAGGGAATGGGCACGGCCCCGAGGTTGCCAGAGCTCCAGGAGCCTTTGGACAGCGCTGCCAGGGGTGCCCAGGGGGGATTGTTGGGGGGTCTGGGCAGGGACAGGATCCATGATCCTGGTGGTTCTCTTGCAACACAGAACCTTCCATGATTCCATGATGTGTAATGGTCCCATCTGTTCCATCTTCTGACACCTCCCTTCAGATGCCTTTTAAACTTACATTAATTATAAATATTATAAAGTTATATATTTCTATGCTTTAACTTATAAACTAGTGTTAGTTTAAAAAACCTTAAACTTATAAACTTGCATGAATTTAATGGCATTAAAGTGGGCAAACTAATGAGTTACAATGTAAAGAAATACGAGGGATTTTATAAACGTCCTTTTTTTGTGGAACTCTGTGTGCCGAAGGATTCATGGGAAGTGTGTGTGGTCACAGGGCTGCTCTAGAGGAGCCAGAGTAGCCTGGCCTTCACCCACAGAAGCAGTGCCGGACAGAGCATGCTTTGCTGTCACTGCCAGCACATCCAAGGTCACACAGCCGCTCTCCAGAACTCTGAAGGACAAGCCATGCCAGGCCATTTGCACCGGAGATGCCTTTAGTGCCTTTAGCACTGTCTAAAAAAGGGGCCCAGAAGGACAACCAGACAACATCCAAAGGAGTGCTGGGATTCCTTTGCCAGTGCTCACCCTGTAATTTCCCTGCTGAGGTGTGAACAGCACAGGAGGGGATTGAAGTCCTCCCTGAACATTTGGTTCTTCTCAGGAGCAGCTGAACACGCTGTTGACATACCACCAAGGTCAATAATTACTGCTTTTTATAAGTGCTTCCACTCCTAACCATCTACCTCTATTTTCTTTCCCCATCCTGGCAGTCAAATACAACACAGATGGAACAAAGAGTGACACCAGCTAATTTTAGTCTTAAGTGGGCATTTTCCCACAGTCTTCAGAATATCACAGATTTAATAGCCAAGCAAATATGAAATACATTTTAAATTAATTAAAGCCTGTCCTTCTAATGAATCAATTTGAAAACTTTTGGGAAGATGGAATTATGCCTTGCTTTCTGAGATGAAAAATGGCCAATCTGAATGTCCCACAAGACAACAAGTTCTTTTAAATTCTTCCAGCTCAGATGGCTGAAAATTAACTCCTATTCTACAAGATGACTCTTGGCCTTAAAGAATTATGAAAGTTCAACATTAGTCAGGCAACACGGTAGTCTGCTTGAGAGGAGCTTGAGAGGACAGCAAGCTGATTATTTTAGAAATTGTCTCATCTCCACAAGAACTCCATTTTCAAAATGAAAACGAACACAGATGATTAAATATTTTTACATGCATAAAATCCCAGTGAACTTCCAAGAGGATTTTTTTCATGTAAAAAAAGATTTATTGTCTCCCATGTTACATGTGTGCTCTGAAACAGGGGCTGTGGTGGCATAAAAGGCAATTTGGGCTCCATATATAGGAATTATTTTGTATCTGTGTGCCTATTTTTGCCTATATGAAAAAGTCACACCAAATAACCAAATTTGGGGCTCAAGCAATTTAACGCATTCTTTTAAAGCAATGTAAACTTTAGAAACTTTTCCCCCGCAAACATATATGCCTAAACCCATTCCTCTCCTTAGGAATGACAAAATGCCACAGTAAAAATCCTCATGCTGGGGAGAACAAATGGCTGGAGAAAGAGATCCAGCCCTAGTCAAGTATTTCACAGCAGAATAGTTGTCAGTGACTTGAAAGAGCAACAACATCTGGTGCACATTAAAAGAAAATTACCCAGTCCTGGTAATTCAAGTAAACAAACAGTGCTTTGGTCATTGCTTTACTTTGGTTAAAAATTGGATTATTAAGCACACCCTACACCCTTCACCCAGACCAGACCTGAGACCCCACAAATAACCACCCCTCCTCAGTATTCTCCAAGCCTAATTGAGTTATCTTGAAGCAGAAAGGCTTAGAAAATTCATTTTAGCTGCTTTCATCTAACTGGAATTCACAGTCAATCCCAAATTAGCTAATTTTGGTGATGATAACAAAACTTCAAAACAAGTTATTTCAACCTGCCCCCCAAAAATTTGAAAAATCACCATTTAATTTTCCTGTGTGCTAGAGTCAAATTACATTTCTCTAATAAAATGTGCACTTCGTCCTAAGCGTGTACTCCTTATTTATTACTGCCTGGCAGCCTCAGGGCCATTACTTTGCTTGTGTGCAATTGCTGTGTGTGATACACAACATCGTCGCATTCTGAGCATGAGACAGCCTGGATCTAAAGTCTTATTTCTTCAAGAGCATGCAATTATGGAGTACGATTAAATTACTTCGTAATTTATTAGAGGACTTATAAAGCCAGCAAGCACTGCAAGATATTACCCCAGCATTCTTTCGTAGTGAGCAGTGCTTTTCCCTTTTCCCCCAGTGCAAACCATATGTAACAGCAAACAGGGCTTTTTTCACTAAAACCCCTAAAAAAAAGTTTTAAACAATGCTGAAATGCCACCACAGATTATTTATTTATATGAAATATAATCGGCACAAACTGAAAACTCCCAGGACTCTTTATCCATGACTATACTTTTTAAAAATACAGTGTCAACAAATTCTGATGAACAGAACTTTCTTATCACTCTTGGCAGACTTTCATTCACATCATGTGATAAGAAAAGGGGAGCTTTATTATAGGTGTTTCAAACTGTGGCTTATACAAACTCCCCCCCAATTCTATTTATTGTATTACCAAGTTATAAAGTGAGGAGACTCTAAATAAATCTGAATGGTGCTGTTCTGATCTCTCACTTCAGCTTGTTAAAAAGGTGATACAATAACAAATGAAGTATTTTGTTTCTCTACAATTTCTGCTTTGGTACAATTCATCTGAATAAACATAAAGTAGAATTTAGATCTAATTCCTACATGTCTCTACAACCTCACACTGTATAACAGATCTGATTAACGTGAACACCCCTTTATCAGCCAAGAAACTTCCCCAAATCCAAGAATATTTGATTCAGCACAGGTTTTCCTATTGTCATAAGCAAAAATATCTGCTTTTTAAATTTTGTTTTATTCAGAGAAATTTTATGGGGCAATAAGAGCAATAGCAGATCAAAAAGGAAATGGAATGTGTATTAATGAGAATGAGACAGCTCACATTTCCTCAGGGTAGAACTTTCTAAAGCTGAAATTTCCTTCCCTAAATTAGTAAAATGTTAGTCCTGCCTGGTGCTAACTGCAGAAGGATTTAAACAGATGCAGAAGATAAAGCCTCATCTTCTGTCAAAAGTGGAAGGGTTCATCCATATAATTACTGACTTCGGGAAGCTTCCAACCAGATGGATAACTTCAAGCAGAAATTATTGATCCATTTTGCTACTTAGTCAGGACCTTAAATACTTGCCTAATTATTTTGAATTATGTCTGTAAAAAGGCAAACAAGATGCAAAGACAGCCTGAGGGTGCAAGGCCATGTTTTCTATATCTGGACAGCGCAAATACCACCATCTGTTGCTTTCCGTAAAACAATCCAAAGTAATAAAGACACCCTGCTTATTCTGATTATGTGTGAGTCATTTTTGGAGGAAATATCAGAGAAATGTGGGCAGCAGAAATGTGCCAGTTATAATGATCCTCCTCTAGAACAACTTTTTTCAAGGTGAAAATGAAACTTATTCGTAAGTTCTTGAAACTCAGGGATACAAATACACAAAGACCAAGAGGTTAATTATACTCGTGGTCGACTTTCAAAGAAAACTAGTTTAAATTAGTCCAAATAATTTATTTTAAACAAAAATACGTCCTTTAATATAATTTTACGCCTTAGCTCAGTCTTCTAAAATATATAAATATTGGAGGTTTTACATAATTTTTCAAAGCAAGTCATTTATTATGCAATCACTTGGACACAGTGGGTTTCTGCTTTGTTCTCCTACCTTGTGTCTACACATTTAGAGCTTTAAGGAATTGCTTTAATCGCAGACACCAACTACAGGTGTATCATCAAATATAATTAAATACGAAGTACACACAGTGTTTCAAATGTCTCTGAAGACTCTTTCTCAGTCCAGTTTTCCCAGCACTACTTGTTGATGTTAAATAAATATCCCAGGCTTCTGTCTCTTGCTCCAGCATGAATTCTTCCACTACATAAGGAACATCATAGAAATCCAGAAGATCAAAGGCAGCAGTTAAGACAGCAAATGATTTCAGAGCAGTTGTGTCCCTGAACGGGAGCTGGATAGGACTGAAAGTACTTCACTTGTTCCTGCTTCTACATTAATTGTTGATTTTTTAATCAATCTAGTTTTTACTCCCAGACCTAATGCTCTCTTTTCCCTTTTGTCTGCTGCTGAACAGGAAGAAACTCACCCTTATTTCACATATTTTTCTCATTGCAAAGCAAAAAATGCAGAGTCCATTACCTGATATTTTCCAATTCCTCCACTGCAGATGGCTTTGCCTTTCTCCATTGCCATTTGTCCACTTCCTCCTGCTTTTTCATTCCTCCTGCTGCCTCTCTTTTTTGTCAAAGAGTGCATATACACACACACCCAAGTGTCCTGAAGCTGTGTCTGGATCCACATAAACCCTTCTCCCATTAAATATATTTCAAATTTTAATTCAACAGGCTAAAATGTTGCCTACAGCTTACAGAATATATTTTTACCAGCTAAATATTAGAAGATTATGATGATATAATGTTGTCTCTATAAACTACTCCTTGTCAGAAGTGGAAATGAAAGCCATACTCACTTCAGTTAAACTATTTAATTTGGACATACAAAAAGAATAAATGATTAAAAATTAGCATGTGCACTTTGAGAAGCCTCTTAGGGATGTTACAGTTCCCAAGTTTCCTTCTTGTCTAAAATAGGATTTTAATAGAATTTAGATGGGCTTAAAATCTCTATATATGAGTTGTACTTTTACCGATTTATTGAATGAACTTCCTGCTGAATTTTTATGTGACACTTGATGGCCCCTGGGGGACCTGTTCAGTTCTGATTGGATAATGCAAATTTCCAATGGAGATTGAACACAAATGAGAATGAAATTGATTTATTATAATAAGGGAAATTGAGGTCTGAGGTCCTGCTTCTCTTTTTTTTTCTCCCCCAGCCAACCCAAGACTGTCAAATGAAGGGTTTTTTTGTAATCATTTGCCAACAAAGAATAAAGAAAATTAAAGGCACATTTCTCAATTATACATTGGAAATTAGATAAATATTGTTCCAAACTTGTTTGGCTTCATGTACACAAGAGAGTTTTTGGAATAGTTTAACACAGTTATAATCACATCACTGTGGAGCCAGTGGATCGTCTTCCATGATTTCTGCAAAATTCAAACTCGTTATCAATTTAATGGGAAACAGCCTTTGGCAAAATCTTGTGTTCACCTTGGATTATAAATTCTAAAGACACGACTTAGGGCACTGCTGTAAGTGGAAATGATGGACTGCAGTAAATGGTGTTTGGTGTCACTCACAGGTGCAGCCTCATGGGCACACAGAGCTTCACCCACAAAATATCAGCCTTGGCTATGCTGAAGCAATTCCAAAGGATCTGTGATCTCCAGTGCTCCTTGATGGACACACAAAAGATACTGAGCTCCTGCACAGATAGAAACACTTCTCCTTCCTGGATTTCTGTGTCACAAAAATTAGACGGTTGTGATTTGCCCGAAGAGCAATTATGAACAGGGAGTCATTGTCAGCCATACCATGCAATTGAGGGATGAAATATCACTTCCAGAATGGCTGGTATATCCAGGGCCTCTTCCTTAATCCCACAATGAAAGCTGAAAAAATCTGCTTTCTTGAGTACAAACATTCCCTCACTAATGCAGACACACATATGCAGGAAGTTATGCACCGAGACAACTGCTGCTATTTATGGGTGGCAGTCCCAATATATCTTTGAAAATAGTGGAAATACCAAACCTCTGTCAGAGAGGTTTAGGCAGAAATTACATCAATTCCACAGCATTCACCACATATTTTTTAGCTGAAGTGAATTAACAATGTGAAACATTCAGTGTCATGGGAAGGGCCAGGCTTCTGTTGTGTTGGGAAGGAGCTGACCAGAAAGATGGATAGAGAATGTTTATAAGGGATGGAGTGCCAGGACACAGGGAATGGCTCCCACTGCCAGAGGGCAGGGATAGATGGGATACTGGGCAGGAATTGTTCCCTGGGAAGGTGGGCAGGCCCTGGCACAGGGTGCCCAGAGCAGCTGTGGCTGCCCCTGGATCCCTGGCAGTGCCCAAGGCCAGGTTGGACACTGGGGCTTGGAGCAGCCTGGGACAGTGGGAGGTGTCCCTGCCATGGCAGGGGTGGCACTGGGTGGGCTTTAGGTCTGTTACAACCGAAACCATTCTGTGGTTCTGTGTTATTTGGCCCAGAAACCATTAACTTCACTGATCAGGCACATCCATGACCCACAAGCCCAAGCTATAAATGCATTAACTGAGTTTACTCTGAATTGTTGATGTAATTTTAAGAAAAATTCCCATGTTTATCCAAGAAAACCAAAGGGGAAAAAATAGAACTTGCATGAAGAGCCAACCTGTGAAATCTGAATTCGATTTATCCTATTTATTTTTCCCTTTGGTTTAATTCCATTTACTTGATCATGGGTAGGTACAATTGTGAAGATCATACAGATCCCATCCACCCAAATTCTCTCTGTGCAAATTGGGAATGATGAATAAGGTGTATAACATAAAATGGCTTTGCTGATAAGTAATCTTGCACATATTTCCCTGTATTTAATTCCCTTTCCTACAGTTTTAATAGAAAACTTCTGGTTTTAAGTTTTGAACAGCAGCTCCACCAGTGGGTGCAATATTTATGCTTCTTCCAGCCATGTCCTGGAATCAATACTGCCACTTCTAAATGCAAAAGACCTATATTGAAAGAGAAATGAGAATGTGAGTACAAACCCCCCCAGAACAGAGGCCTTGATCTCTTTGGTGGGTTTTAAAAGGGTTTCAGTTCCTCTCTAGAAATATTCACCAAAGTTGGGCCAGAAGAAATCAAAGTAATTTAGATCCAATCTCTCTTCAAAAATGAAATGAGCAGAAGTTTTATTAAAAGGAAATTAAGAGGAAATTGAACCTTCATATTTCATGGTGCAATTGTGATGACAGAAAACAATATTCATTGTGGAAAGTTTAGAAGATAGTTATTTATATGTCTGTGCTATTCTGCTGGAGGAGTTTTTTCACAGTGAAGGGCAGATAATTTTCACAGATAAGCGTGGATCTGTAGCAGAGTTACCTTGGGTATTCCACGAGTATTCTGAATACAAGAGGTTTTCCATGCTTAAATGAGGAAGCAGAAACTTTAATTGAAATGTGTACTTTATGAGGAATTTCAATGGGAGATGCTTATAGGTAATGCAAATTTCACCTGCAGAAAAGCTGCACAGACCTGTAGCTCTCTGATGGAAAAACTAAATCACTTGAACTGAAATCACAGGGCTGAGGAAGATTTGGAATGTGTTGGAGAAGATGAAAATTTAACAGGAAAGTCTTACAGATATGAATGCTTAACAGAAGGTTCACTAGAAATGAAAGCAAGTTTCAATTTAGAAAAATAAAAAATGTTAGGGATTGCTGAGTTAGTTGTTACTGGACAAAGGTTGAGTTGGAAGGAGATTTTATGACTAAAACAAAGGATATGTTGACCGCAAACAAAAAGATGTTTTTACTAAGAAAAGATAAATCTCAGGAAAATCCTAGGTAAACAAAAAGATGTTTTTATCAAGTAGTGAAAAGGTCTAAGAATTTTCCACTGCAAGAAAACAGAAAAACAACTTTTAGTTTAAACTGTAACATACTAACTAGATGCGATAGGATAGTACTAACCATGGTGTGGTAAAGTTACAGGTTGATTGATTGGTTATTATGTATTGAGATGCTCAGCGAAGAAAGTATATAATGCATTGTAACCAGAACTAAAGTGATTTTCAGGCCTCAGGTTTCAGGCTTGCCTATAAGCTGATGCTGACAGTATGGACATTGGCTCTGTTACCCATGACCCATGACTGCTGTAACTTCAAGCTATGAAATAAACAGCACCGTTAAAAGAGTCGCCTGGAGTCCCGCATCTCTCTCGTCTGGCTCTTACAGGAATGTAATGGAAATGGCATGTTTCTGCTCAGCAGAACAGTCACGAGGACAAGGAGAAAACATTCAGCCAGGCCCAGGTGAGAATCACAAGTCAGCACAGAGGGAAAAGAGAGAGATGTACATTTAGGTGATGTACATACAGGTGATGGTTCCACAATTCATCATGGGAGGGGAAGCAATGGCTTGAGAAGATGATTCATGTTCAGGGGCTGCTTCTTATGAGTTTTGAGCTCACAGTAAAGCCACCACTCTTTCCACCCCCTCCGCAGTAAACTGCTATGAGCAACTTTTCTTGGACACTAGGCCCAACTTTTCACAAATGTCCAATAATTTTTATCTCTTCCAATTCAGGCTACTGAAGCAGTACTTAAATGCAGCACATCAAGGTAAGTGATTATTAAAAAGTGGCTTGGGTGACTCAATCTGGTCTTTTTCGAAACCAACATCTGAAAAGATTGGCATCCTAGGGGAATGCTACTACTAGTAAGATACTATTTTTTTTCCTCTAACTGCAATGGAGCACAGCCTAAAATGTTCATCTATGACAGGTGAAAGGAATGAAATTTCATTCTCACACTTTCTGCAATGAAAACGTAGGTAAAGCTCTCAGTTCAGAAAAAAAAAAATTAGTTTTAAAGTTTCCCATTGTGGAAAAAAGTTCAAAGCAAAACCTTTTCCATAAAATATTGCCTAAGAAAATTAGTCAAAATATTCTTTGATAAGAAAAGAGAGAAATTCTGACTCACACAATTCAAAGGAAAATAATGTGCTTTCCCTAATACACGTCTACAACATCATTACAGCCAATAGATAAAAGGAAGAATCTATATGTACTCAATATTTACCATTGCAAACCAATGTTCTTAATGCTTCCATTTTAAGTGTGTACCTTGAAAATATTCTTTCTATTTAGCAGAAGAATTTTCAAATACATGAAATAATTTTAATACACCTGGGATGAAAAAAATAACCCTCTAGTTCAAAGCTGTTCCAGCTCATACCATAAATAGACTGTGGTGCCTGAGAGTTGGAGGTAAGTGGTGGAAAGGAAGAATTGAATTTTGATTTTTGTTATAAAAATATAGAAAAAAATGCCGCATGATGTTACTAACCTTCCTTGAGACAACTGTGACTTAACATCTACAGCCACTATGAAAATGTTGGAAACACTGTCTCACTGATTTGTCCACTTAGCAGTTGGGTTTAGATAAGTGGAGGACATCAAGAATCACATCAAAAAATAACATTAAGGCAAGACTTGCAGAGGAGTGTGGAAGTTCAACAAGTTTGGATGGACAATGGCCTGGCCTCAACTGATTGCTCAGGAGGCATCAACCTGAGGCCATGGGAAATGGGAGTACAGGCAGGGAAACTTATGTTCAGGTTATGGTGAGAAGAAATGGATCACGGGAATTGTTATGCAGATTAGTCTGTTACAAATAAGGTTATGTGTTAATAATTGGTCAGTTGCTTTTCTATATACGGTTATGTTGTTGTTCATAGGTTCTTTGTTCTGTTACCAAGGTTATATAATGTTCTGCTCCCTGTAAGATTTGACTTCTGGTGGCTGCCCACCCCAGGGCTTCATCCCCTGGGGTACTGTGTACAGCTTCTGTTTTTTGTTAACTGCCTTAATAAATTGCTTTTCGGGCAACCACAGTCGTACCCACTCCTTTTACTCCACTGGTAGCTGCAGAGGACCCCCAGCGACGTTCATCTAGGTTAAACCTGTGACCTAGCCTTGTCACTGGATCGCGATAAAACTGCCGACCCTGTTCACTTGAATCAGGGTGAACCCTGTTCCTCAAGTCGGGTTGACCAGACCACAGCAGAGGAGGCCATGCAGGCAGATGGGAGAATGATGGCCCCTGAAAATCACCCGGCTGACACCAATTAAAAAAAATACAACAGAAATTAAGTGACAGAGAAATGAACCTACGGAAGCAGAAGAGCTTCTAAATTATTTTTAAACTAATGAAAAGAGCAAGAATAGATTTTCCAGGTCTTTCAAATACAGAAGAACCTTGGGTGCAGCATGATCAGATATTTTCAAAACATCAGGTTGTATAGGTAAATTGCAGTTTTCCAAGGCACTGCAAATGGAATGGATTTGGACAGTCTGTTCTGTAGCATTGCTGTGAACACAGCCAGTTTCTTATATTTTTCAGAATTATTTCTATCCACATGCAAACCTCCTGCTCACATTATGTTTATTTAGTAGTGACGCTCATTATCTTCCCATTGAATCCTTAAGAAATATTGTCTTT
Organism: Donacobius atricapilla; assembly: GCA_013397315.1. Lineage (NCBI taxonomy): Eukaryota > Metazoa > Chordata > Aves > Passeriformes > Mimidae > Donacobius > Donacobius atricapilla. The sequence continues at coordinate 368,805 of WBMY01009139.1, forward strand.
CATGGATAGAGGCACAGGAGAGAAGTTAAGGAGATGAAGGAATTGTGATCAGACTGAGGATAATTGGGTGATAAACATTTGTCCTGTGGTGGTTGGACAGAGAACAAATTCTTGATGATCACAGACTCTAAAATGGCAGGATTCTTTCCCAAGTCTCTTTTGCATGCAAAGATTCCAGAATAATCACATACATAAAGTCAGAATCAGAAAGTAAAAAATAAAAATGCACAATAAACAAAGATTTAATCACTCCCTCCAATATTGAAAAAGAGGCCCCATTCTAAATTCCCTTAATATGAAATTAATTCCAAGCATGAGGAATGTCTCTGATATCTCAGTCACTGTTTTTCAGTTTGTAAATTATGAGGTATTCACTCCTCTCTGGGGACTGGGCTTTTAATCATACAGATGTCCATTATAAATCCTCTGTTTACTTAGGAATATAATAGGTGAACTCACAGCATCTTTGTGCTACAATAAATCTGCAGGCTCAGACAGAATGCCCATGATTACCTTCTAAATTCTTTCAAGGTCATTCTACATGATTTCATGCTACATAACATCCTTTCTCAGTCCATTTCACACTGAGAAAAGATCATGATAAACATTGATTTTTCCCTATTGGTATTCCTGAATTCCATCACATCACATTTTAGTCATTTGATTCTGAGCTCTTGTGTAGAAACTGAAAATTCGAAAGGCCAAATATGCTAAGAAAAAAGAAGCAGCTTATTTGGTGCAATTATCTGAAGATTAAATTTAGAAAAATAAGAAAAAATGGGTGTTTCTTCCAGTGGGAAAAGCATTACTGGAAGTAGATAAATGCACAAAAAGCCACGCTTCAAATTGCTAAGGTATCTAAATGTTAAATCAAATAGCCAAATTTAGCTGGAATGTTTGTTTGACATGTTTCTATTAGCAAATGCTCTTCATGAATTATTCAGCATCAAAAAAAAGCATGAATGCCTGAAAGAGCATAGAGACCAAGCCCTGCATGTGGTTCCTCCAGCATTCTGGCATGAAAGGAGTGCAGAAGGTGCTAATAATACTTCTCTCAAGAGAAAAAGATAGGATTTCTGCAAGAAATATTCACAGGCACTGACAAAAATGAGCTGCTTGATTTCTACTGAATCTTATTGCCTCAGGTGACTCATTATCTGAATGACTTCCTGTCTATGCAGAGATTTAAGATTAATGGATTAAATTCCCTAAATTCTTGGTGAATTTATTAGTTAATAAGATGCTGCTATTTGCCATTTGATTAAAAATTGTTAAGAGTTCATTTTATCCTTTTATAAAGACCAGAATTATCTTCTTTTTTGTGCAAATACCCATTTCTGCCTGCCTTGGGAATAACAGGAACAATGCCCCTCCTGAGATTGTCCTAATGTGCTACTGCCATTCCTCATTTAAAAAGCGCAACTCTTTCTGTCATGAAATGAGGGAATCACAGAGATGGACAATCTCATCTCATATCTTGAGTGGAAAGGACTCACCAGGATCCTTGATCCAGCCCCTGTCCCTGCCCAGACCCCCAACAATCCCCCCTGGGCACCCCTGGCAGCGCTGGCCAAAGGCTCCTGGAGCTCTGGCAGCCTCGGGGCCGTGCCCATTCCCTGGGGAGCCTGGGCAGTGCCAGCACCCTCTGGGGGCAGCAGAACCTGTCCCTGCTCTGCAGCCTGAGCCTGCCCTGGGCCGGCTCCAGCTGCTCCCTGGCTGCTGCCCCTGGCCCAGAGCAGGGCTCGGAGCTGCCCCTGCAGCCCTGGGGAGCTCTGCCCTCAGCTCCTCTGCTGCAGCTGAACCAGCCCAGGGCCCTCAGCCACTCCCCCAGGCCCTTCATCATCTTCATGGCCTCTTTTGGAAACTCTCTAATGGTTTAATGTCTTTTTTTTTACCTCATGGTGCCCAGAGCTGCCTCAGCACTGGGGGTGAAGCTGCCCCAGCCCAGAGGGACAATACCTCCCTGGCCAAGCTGGCACTGCTGGGCCTCATCCCCCAGGACAGGGATATCCCTCTTGGCTCCAGGGTTCTTCTGACTCAGCTCCACCTGGCCATCCCCCAGGATCCCTGGGTCCCTTCCTATGGCCACTCTCCAGCCTCTGGAGAGGCTGGGGATGTCCTAGCCTGGGGATGTCCCCAGTCTGTCCATACATCCATGTTGCCCCATCCCAGGTGAAGAATCCGGCACCTCCCTTTTCAAACATCACACCACTGCTGTTTCACAGCCCTCTCACTTGTCAAGGTTCCTCTCCAGGGCCTCCCTGCCTTCCAGTCAACAACTCCTCCCAATCTAGTATCATCTGCTAACTTACTCAATATTCCTTCAAGTTGTATAACTATTTTGGTAAGAATGAAATGGTTTCACTTTTCATGTGACTACCTTAGGAATGGGGCTTTACCCCTGGTGTTGTACTACTCATATGCTGGTTTTTACTAACTTCTTGCCATACCTAAGCAAAACCGATACCACAGTTGTTTGTGGAGCATCTCTCTGTGTGAGGGAAGATGCATTTCTTCTCACCACTCCATGAAACCAATCCTTCCAAGGGGTATTTCTCAGCTCTGATGACAAGTTTAGGAACTCTTGGAGCAGGCACTTGCTTTGTAGATCATCACATTTAGTAGCAACCAACAGATTTAGCTAAATCCTTTTCAAAACCCATTTATGGTTCCATGCTCCACAGTCTCTTATGGCAACAAATTAAACTTAACAACATGCTGTGGTTTTGTTTGGGGTTTTTTTAAGGTAGTTCTTTTTATCTGTTTGAGACCAGGAGATGTATTTGGGATAGTCTATAAGCCTTGGACAGTCTTTTAATCTGTAATTTAAGAACAGATTATCAGTAGCTTTCAAATATATCAGAAAACAGTATTTTAACTAAATGAAAGACTGAATTCAAGTCTTTGGCAATGAACAAAAAACAACTCCAGCACCCCAGAGCAAATGTTTAACTCCACGACAGCATTTTGTCCCCTTCAGCATAAGGGTGTGCTCTGAATAAAAAGCGATGCATTTTCCACTGATTTCCAAAGCCAAAAAATTCCGAGCAGACAGATGTGGGCCTTGGATACACAATGAGAGTATGGAATGGCAAATCTGCCAGCCACTAAATGCAACTGAGGTTATCACAGCTTCAGAGAGTTGAAGTCTGAGGGGCTCCAGGTGCTGGTGACAATAGCACGCAGTGGGTGACACCTTCAAAGGGGACTGTAGAGTTCTAGTGCAACACCACGGATTCGACTGCAGGCACCCGAGCTGATCCATGTCTTCTCCTGCCTGGACCCCCCAGAAACCTCTGTGTTAGTCACACTGCTCTAAAATTAAAAAATAAATGTTTATGAAGAAGACCTTTTTAGCACTGAACAACCTTCTCAAGTTGTTTTTCACATGTTGAACTGGATTAAAGAAACAGCAGCAGAGGTTTTATACAGCAGAAATTTATATTCTCAGAATGATGGGTGTTATAAATACATATTGTATAGTTGGCTGTCTGTAAATATTGAGATGAATACTATGGGTGTGATGTGGGTAGATTGTATTTTCTTTTATTGGTGGAGTTTAGAAATGTGATGAATGTATATGTTTTTGATTGTGACATAGTGAAAGACTGTTTTGTTGGTTTTTTTCTTTTGTTTTTTTTT
>WBMY01009140.1:0-44398 GCA_013397315.1 Donacobius atricapilla
GGACCTGCTCCAGCAGCTCCATGACTTTTTGTACTGGCGACCTGGCAGCTGGATACTGTATTCCTGTTGGGATCTCACAGAAGCTGCTCACAGTTATTTGGATGCAGCCCAGGACACATTTGGCTTTCTGGGCTGTGAGTGCGCTTGGCTCGGCCCTGTCCTGCCTCTCATCCACCAGCACCCCCAAGTCCTTCTCTCCAGAGCTGCTCCATCTGTTCATCCCCCAGCCTGTGCTGATACCGGGGTTTTCCATAGCCCAGGTGCAGCACCTTGTACTTGGTCTTGTTGAACATTACGAGGTTCTCATAGGCCCAGCTCTGGACTTGTCCAGGTCCTCCCTCTGTATGCCATCCATTCCCTCGGGCATGTCAAATGCAACATGCAGCTTTGATGTTGGCAAATTTGCCATTTACTATATAATGTCTATTTCTATGGTGACTGGCTAAGAAAGTTCAATTTTTATGTCACCAGTTGTGGAACAGGATTCTTTCACTTCCAGTTCTTCTCTCGACTCTTTTTTCTCTGTAGCGTGAAGGTGCCCTCTACTGAACCTTATCCATGGACGGTAGAAATTGAGAAATGGGTCTGAATAACAGAGCAAGACTGCATGCTGTTGCATGCTGGTTGTATACTGATCTCACCCCACAGCAGAAGATTGCCTTGCAGGTGCAAAAATAGTTTTCAGTCTGGCCGACAGAACCAGAACAGCCCTCTCTGGGTGTGTGTCAGAGCACACATTAGATGCATGCCAATTTCTAGGCAGCTTTGCTGCTATAGCTTTGCAGCAGAGAAATATTTTTCCTGCCTGCAAGCATAATCTGGGTAATGCTAAGACAGAGCATATTCTTCTTCATACCATCATTTATTCAGAAAAGGACACACTGGTTCCAGCTGAAAGTCTGTTAAAAAACACAGAGAGATCTTCAGGCTAGCCTGATCTGTATATGCTGCATCAGTAGACAAAAGCATAGGAAGGAATGCTGTGGCCTGCATGTCCTAAATTTGATCTGGATTGCCTGGCCTGAGCAGTGGGATATCCATTTGAACAGCATTGGTTTGGAATGTGCTGCAGAATGTCTCTTTTCTTTTGCATGTCTACCCAAGCAAGTGTGAACTCAAAATTGGGTCAGGCAGTCTTACATGAATCATCCAGAGTGGAACATAACATCTACTTCTTTTGAGGATATACTAGATCTGACATGCTTCATAGCTAGATCCTTTGTTCTGTGTATAGTGGGGGGCTGAATTTTGCTAGGATTTATTGGCAGAGGGCACTGACGGGCTACTGCTGAGCCACTACTGAGCTCTTCTGCCGGTCAGGAGAGTTTTTGTTGTAATACGCTATTTGACATTCGCAACTCACCTATCTCATTGCAAACTTACTTAAAAATAAGAAAAACTGCCAGACTTTCCTGGCTGTTGTTGTGCAAATGTTAGTGACTGGAGGTTCTCTTCGAGTATTTGCTCTTTAAAAGGCAAATTTTAAGACACATTTCCTTTCTCCATCTCTCAGCTGATTATGTGATCTTCTCTTCCACTTTTACTTGTAACAGTTCCAAGCATCTTTTTCTTTTCATGAGATCACAAGCTCAAATTAGTACATTGGTTTCCTTAGGACTTCAATAGGACCTACCTGCCTGTTAAAATTATTATTTTTACTGACTTATAAAGCATGTCTTCAATTTTAACCGAGTAGATAATAAAATCATAGAATTTTAGAATTACTTGGGTTGAAATGGATGTTAAAGGTCATCTAGTTCCAATGCACCTGCCATGAGTAGGGACACCTTCCACTAGACCAGGTTGTTCAGAGGTAGCATCCAGCAATTCCAGGGATGGGGCATCCACAACTTCTCCAGGAAACCTGTGCCAGTGCATCACCACTTTCACTGTAAAGACTTTCTTCCCCATATCTAATCAAAATCTAGCCTTCTTCAGCTTAAGGCTATTCGCCCTCGTCCTATCTCTGCCTGCCTCTGTGAAACATCCCTCTCCATCTCTCCTTTAGCCCCCTTTGGTACTTAAAGGGCTTTGCAAGGTTTCCCCAAATCCTTCTCTTCTCTGGGCTAAACAGCTCCAGTTGTAGCCTGTCTTCACAGTAGAGGTGCTACAGCTGTCAGCCTTGTAGCTCTCCTCTGAGCTTGTTCCAACAGGTCAACATCTTTCCTATGCTGGGGGCCCTAGATCTGGATGCAGCACTCCAGGTGGGGTCTCATGAGAGCCGAAAAGATGCCAAGAATCACTTCCATCACTCCCTGGTGATGTTCCTTTTGACACAGCTTGGGACATGATTGGCCTCCAACCTCTGAGGACAAGCACCCCCAAGTCCTTCTCTTCATGATCCATGATCTACAAGCTCCTCCCAGCTTGTACTTCACATTGCCCCAGCCCAGGTATAGGACTTTGTATTTGGCCTTAATTGAACTTCATGAGATTCACACATGCCCAGCTCTTCAGCCTGTCCAGGTCCCTCTGAATGGCATCCCTTCCCTCCAGTGTTTTGACAGCACCACACAGCTTGGTGCCAATGACAAACTTGCTGAGGGTGCCCTTGATCCCACCATGTCACTGACAGATTTTAAACAGTGGTGGTCCCAGTACCAGGCCCTGAGGAACAGCAGTTGCCACTGGTCTTCATTTGAGCTGTTGACTGCATCCCTTGGAGTGAGACCATCCCACCAATTTCTTATCCAGCTGCTGTTCCATCTGAAAATCCATGTGTCTCCAGTTTAGAGACAAGGATGTCATGTGGGATGTTGTCAAAGGCTTTGTACAAGTTCAGGTAGATGGCATTTGTCGCTCTTTCCTCATCCACCACTGCAGTAACCTCATCATAGAAGACCACCAAATTTGTTAGACACAATTTGCCTCCAGTGAAGCCATGTTAGCTGTCACCAATCACTTTATTATTCAGATGGTGTACTTCAAAAATGTTGGAACGCACCTAAAAATGTACCTGAAAAGGAAGGAGAACAACCACCCTTGTGGATGGATAACTTTAAAAAATGAAAATGAGAGCATTTATGGAATTAGTATCTATGCTCTTGGTCACTGGTCCCTTTCTGAGCATCACATTACACTGACTGTATCCAACGCACTGGCTTCTGCTTATTGCATTTACACATTTGCATGCATTAAGTAGCCCTAAGTAAGAAGGAACTTTGACAAACTATGCAGTCTGAGCACTTACTGCTGAATAATGGCTTATGGAGAAACCTGATGAGAAATGTAAAATGAAGACAATACCTTTGCCCTTCTTGTCTTGGTCTCTTGTAATCTTAAGCAGTAATCTTAAGCAACCTTGATACTTTGAGACCTTTCTTAAATCTAAGCATAAAAGTACCTTTGGATTTTATCCTCCTTCCACCTTTAAATAAACTTCACTCCAGTGGTTAGAAAAGCTTCAAAAAGCCAGCTTAGATATATTCAAAACAAATTTGAGCCTCTACTTTTGCTAACACTCTGCTTTTCCGCATATAATTTTGTTCTTCCCCAGATATTTAGCCCCTGTCGATTTACAGATAGTGAACATACCCTCTCCAGTCTTTGCTTTACTAAGCTAAACAGCTCCAATCCTTCAGTCCTTTCAGCTCAGGCAGGCCACACTGTTCCTTCACCATATTTGTTTCCAATTTAATTTCAGGTACTTCAAGATTGTTGCCCAGAACCAAACACAAGAGTTCATTAGCATCCTTGTGCACTGCTATTTTCTTGCTGTTACTCTTAGACTTTCAGTCTCAGTTGCTTTACGTAGAGGACAGCTAAGACATTTTTGTGTCTGAAGAATCATACAGAGTTTAACCTTGACAATACCAGCCTTCTGTGTTAACAAAGAGAAAAGCAATAACTCCTCCAAATCATCTTATCCTGCTATGGGACTTTTCTGCAGATGAACAAGCAGTGCAAGTGTTGGAGTCAGTAACATGCTCTTGCATTCATTATATGTGCTGCTCATTCATGGGCACTTCAGAGCATCATGTGCTGCTCATACATGAATTTTATTGGCCTTTTCCTGTTTTGGGAGCCCAGACATAGCCCATGTCTCAAGTCCTAGCTGTTGTGCATAGTCTTTTGATCTGGAAAGGGTCTGGAGATGTGCTGCCTCTATGGCAGTTTTGTCTTGTACATGACCTCTGGCTCAGGATCCTCCTGGTAGCAGCATTGCAGCCTTCTGCCAAGCCATCCAGTTCCATCTTCTTGGACCATCTCTCAGTGGGACCCTTCTGGTGAGCTGTACTGCAGAAGGGACTTTGGGTAAGGACGGTGCCTTGCGCAGTAACTGCTCTTCCCCTTCCTGGCCTCAGCTGCTGCTTCTATGAATGCGCGTGCCTTCCTGCTCATCCTTGCTTTGCTGTCCTGCATGTGCATAGGCTGGGCCAAAGTCCCAGTTGCAGGTGCATGGCAGAGCACTCACTGCTGCTTTTTGTAAATGACTTATTATGTGACATAAAAAACATCTTAAAGGTCCCAAGATGTTTGTGGGCAACAACAATCAATCAATCAGAATATGTGTCAGATATTTGCATTCTGAAAAAATAGTATCTCTCTCTCTGAGCATCAGTAGCAGGAGTAGAAAGATGATAACAAAAGAAGTGTCCAGGGGGACCTTGTGTCAGTCTTCAAGTATGTAAAGAGGGTTTATAAGAAAGATGGGGTCAGACGTGTTAGTAGGGACTGAAGAAATAGTGCAAGGGTTAATGGTTTTAAACTAAAAGAGTGTAGATTCAGACTAGATATAAGGAGGATATTTTTTGTCTTGAGGCTAGAGAAACACCTGAACATGTTGCCCAGAGAGGTGGTAGATGACCCATCACTGAAAACATTCAATTTCAGATTGGAAGGGGCTCTGGGAAACCTGATCTAGTTGAAGATGCCCCTACTTATTGCAGTGAAGGTTGGACTAGATGAACTTTAAAGATCCTTTCCAACTCAAACTAATCTATGATGCTACAATTTTATGATTTTATGATCACAGAATAGAAAGCATATTTTCTTCAGATGAGCATTGACAGGACTCTATGTAGCTTTGGTGAATTACTATATACACTTTTTTTGCAAGGTAGGAATGCTGTGTTACAGATAATTCAGTATCTAGTTTTAAAAGCTAAAACCTGTTTTCATTACCTTCGATTTCATGTATAGCCATCTGTCACCAATTCTTTAAAACTTGTTTTTCACAATGAGATATTCCCACCCTACAGATCTTTCTGCTATTATGTTACACCGAATTAGAACAAGTGATAGATTTGCTGTTTCTGTGTAATTTGGCCCATGGGTGTTCAATATACATATATACAAGAGCAATTTGGTTAATGACTCATGCTTACTGCCCTTGTCTTTGAATATGCTGTTGCCCCAAGCAGATGGAGATCATCATGAATACTGTTTCAGAAAAAGACCCACCACCGAAGCTACAGTAGTAAGAAAGGTTTATTCAAGTATTTATGTCCCAAATCTCCGTGTTTTATTTGCTATATCTTTACTGGCACATTAACTGCTGCAATTGTTAGGATTCTCTCTTAAGACAGATGGAGAGAAAACGGCTCCAAAGTATTTTTTCCAAAATAATGATTATTACACTACTTACCCTCTCCTATTTTTTTGAAGGAAACAGCATACAGTTCCTGAGATTCATGTGGCAAATAAAACTCAAGCATGTTTTTAAAAGACAAGTGTTGTCCTACCTTAACTTGCCATTCTCTTATGTTCTTCTGAGAATGAACTAACATGCCTCAGATCGTGGGAACAAACAAAAAGTGTGGTGGCAGAGTAAAGCTGTATTTGAAGTAAAGCTGTTTAGCACTTCTTCTCAAGGTACAATGCTCTTGTCTCATAAGCTGAAACTACAGAGGGAATAGCTGCAGAGAAGGAAAATAAAACATTCCCATGGAAACTTGAAATATGCAATGTAACTTGGCAGGGCTTATTTATTTGTCTTTTATTGGTGGGTAATCTCTCAATTACTAGAACATACTTTCTATCTCCAGCTGTGCCTAACCTTGTTTTGTCATGACCTTAATTAACATAGTTAATTACACAGTCCTGAGTTGAAGTTAAGTACTTAGGTCACATTCAAACCGTGTCTTCACTTTCACCTCATGAATACATTATTAGGGCAATAAAATTTCTTTGACCATAAATACAACTTTTATCTGCATGCTTTCTCTTAATAAAATTAATTTGGTATTTGTATATTTATCTCATTAGAAGTTGTATTTATAGTAAATTGATCTTTCTTCATGTCAGTTTTTTGATTATTCTCTTGTTATCAGATCCTGCTGTATTGTTGGCATGTGAATTAAAAGTCAAGCACAGTCTTCAGTTTATTCACTAGGAACACTTTAGCAGAAAAGATGATCAGGAGGAAAAGAGTGTTTTTGTATGCAGTGGTGAAATCAGTTAAATGTAAAGAATGTACTACTGCCTTAGTCCACTCATGAAAGGTGCAGGCAGCACTTAGCTTCTTAGGTAAGTTCCTGTAAAGTTGACATATTAATATCTAATCCTCATTGAAGGCCAGATAGTCTGACCTGATGATGAAATTAGGTCTGCTGATTTAATTTGTAATGCGTTAGGGGCCTGGGTGTTATTCCATGCTCCAGGGGAGGTTTTTCACCTGATTTCAAAGCAAGTTCAAACTCTGCTTTAGGCTAATGAAGAAGCGCGTCATCTTGTCATCCTGACAGCACTTTGCAGGCTGTCACTTTTCCCATACCCTGTTTTCTCTAGATACTGGTCCACAGGCACCATGTCTTGGCAATACTTTTAACATTTATTACCAAGATGTTGCCTTAAAGCTCGTCCCAATCTGGTGCAATTAAAGGGTTGGATCCTCCTGTCATTCAGCTCTGTGGGAAGTGTGATATTTCCTTGTTTCGCACTAAGCTTAGTCATTCCTCAGACAGACAGGGAAAAGGGACATATGTTCAGCTCTCTGTACCTGAGATAGCAGCCAGGGCTCCTCAGAGTCAGAGGGACAGATGGGCTCAGCCTCTGTTCTGTCCTCAGAACAAGCTGAGTGTCTGCAGTGTATGCTTTGGGATGGAGAGCAGGACATAAGTCAGCCCTGAGTCCAGCCTATTGTGGCCATTTTTGTGCTCTTGCTTGTGCAAGAGACAAAGAGCCTGAGCTGTTGAGAATTGCAGCGTTAGATTAGTTTCTCCAACTCCAGCCATTGTTTTTTTATTTATTTCTCTGTCTCTGCTCAGAAGCCTAGCCAAAAATAGGAGTGCCAGTGCGCTATGTTTTCTCTCTGTACTAATATATCTGTGATAGTCCAAAGGAAAGGCAGATAATGGCAAATCAGGGTTAAGTCTTCCAGCATTTTCCTTTTTCTTTGCTAAGGGCTGCTGTAAAATGGGTCCTCCTTGGGAGTACTCCTGAGGTGTGGAATGTCTCCACTGTGTTCTGTGCACACAAGGCAGAGTTCTGCTGCCTGAACTACCACATCCTCAGATTTTCTCTGTTGGCACAATTGATCAGTGTTGTTGGGACCAGGCTCCATATGAGTGAAGATCTTTGAACCTACCTCTTTCTAAATGTCTTCTTAAAGCAGCTATAGTGAAATGCAGCTCTAATAAGCAATGGGGCAATCACTGGGTTTTTAAGCCAGGTTTTGGAAGAGATTTGTGTCAGTTTTGAAGGGTGTCTACAGATATTATGCTTAATGACTGTGGTGTACAAATGGTAATATAAAGCTATGACTGAATGCAGAGTGCTCTCACAAGAAAAATGAACCAAAACCTCTTTAAGCTGCCTGAGAATCCCAGTATTTAGTGTAGCTGACAGATACAGCTGCCTCTGAGGAGACAGAACTCAAAGCCTTTTTCAGAAACATTGACCAAGTGATTACAGAACATATCCTTGGATGTGACTTCCCTATATACATGCAAAACATTTATGACTGCTGCTATGTGTGGAAAGATTGAAATGCATTTTTCAATGGTGTTGTAAGTCTTTTAAGCTATAGATAGTATTACCATTCAGGATGGAGGGATTTTTGTGAAATTCTCACACCTGTCTTAGAGGTTTGATTATAAGTGTCATGTCCCACCTCACAAAATTACTCTGCTTTAAAAGATGACTTCTAAAACAGTTGCTTGTTCATGGTCATAACTCATTAACCTGGGAAGTGCACAGGATGTGCACTTCTGACAGATTTGTCATAGACTTGAGGTATTTATGAGCGTCAGACTTCCAATACCTGTATTTATATTTTTAAACTTACCCTTTTTTTTTTTCCTCAAACTTTAGAAGCCAATGGGAATCTACTTCTGATTTTTTGAAATACGTAATAAATACATATGTTAAAAAAATATTAAGCTGTGATTCCATGCTGTGGGTAGATAGTATAACTTATCCAAAAATAATAAACTGAGAAAATGATGGGAATTCCCATTATTTTAGGATGGCCAGTGAGCCTATTAGGAAACAATTCAAGAGAGGAAAGGTGGAGGAGATTGACTCAGTTTATTTCTACAGGAGTCTTCCTTACCCAAACTAGAAATGATTGACAGCAGCAGTTCCATCTTGTTCTCGTGGCCAAACAACCATAAAGAAAACCTCAGGCTCTGTTGCTTCCATCACACTATGTGGACTCTTGGGGCTTTTCAGAAGTCACCTGCAGAAGTCTGCCTCAAGGCAGATTTGCCTTGAGAAGCCTGGCAGAATCCACTCAGAAAATGATGACTGCAGAAAGAACAGGCATATCTCTCATCTTGGGCCCAGTCTCTGACAACTCGTGATCTATTTGATGCATGCTTCTTGCAGTGGATATGTGGCTGGAGTTCTCCCAAGCACATTTCTGAGCTTAGGGAGAGGATGATTTAAAGTCAGAATATCTACACTAGTGCTGGGTATTCATTGCTTCATGATGTGGTTTATACCAGTGGGACTTCACATGTGAAAACAGTTTGATGTTTCATTAGATGTTTCTGCTGCAAAAAATATTTGCAATTGAGACCAGATTTTCAAGCTCTTTTCCCCAGCAATTCTGCAAGGTCTTAGTTCAGAATAATTTCAGATCCTCAAAATTTCCCTTACAGATATCCCATTATGTTTGGTTGCTTAAGGAATGAAGGAGGATTTAATCAGAAATACTTCCCTTTTATATTATGAAAAGTACTTCTATAAAAGATGTGTGCTAACATTTCTAGTGAAAATGTTTCTGTTGTGTGTGATACTAAGAAACCCAAGCTTTGTCTTGTTTAATTATGAAAAACACTGCTAGGAAATACGCAGACTATGTGGATCTTGTTACCACAGATGGTGGCTTATACCTGGGATTCCCAGCCATGGAAAACCAGTTATCTCCAAGCTGGCAGCTAAATAGGCAGCTGGTCTTCCGAAAACACAGAGCTGGTGCAGCTCATGTGCCAATAGCATCCAGACTCAAACAGAAGGGACCACTCCTGTGCACTGCTTGCAGACTGGAATGATCTGATTTTCACAGTCCATAAGCATCAGCTGAAAAATATAGCCAGTGGATAAACCCTCTGCAACTTATAATCACTTGTCTGCCTCAAATTCAGTGGGGGGAAAAAAAAAAAAAAAAAAAAAGAAAGACAGCAAATGTCCCCACACCATCTAAAGGGGTAGAGGTGTCTGCAAATTTGACCGAATCACTAGCATGGTAGGACCAGCCAACAGAGCTAGCAAGCGAGTTGGCTCATGTATTCATTTGGAGACCTCGCAGACTGGGAGGGAGGGTTTGGTGCTGCCCTGGCCTGCAAACCTGGGTGGCTTCATGAAGCCATCAGGGTTGCTGTGCAAGCGGGACTGAGAGCAGCCCTCTGGGAACTGGGTTGTTCTCCCCGGCACTGGCACACCCAGGCTTTTTGCAGACTGGGCTGTAAGGGCGCTTACCAAGGGAGACCTTGTGCACTGCCCTCCCGTTGAAACTGCTCTTATCCCATTATAGCTTGATTCCACTGCTGTGCCTCAGCCACATTGGCTGAGTGTTTCCCTGCAGTAGTTGTCTGAGACAAAATGAATATAATTCAGTGATTACTACAGCTATTTAAGACACTTAGGGAATAGAGAAGGAAAGTTAAGAAGTGAAGATATTTCTTTTCAGAAGATTTATAACTTTTTCTATATGTTTTTCTACCATATGAAGACATGAAGAAGCAGAAGAGAATCTTAGCTCAGGCTGTGGTAAGGAGGTATTTGTTTCCTCTCCTAGCAATGTTGATTAAGCTGGAGACAGGGAATTGTATTTATTTCCACACTGCTGTTCCAAATCGGTGCCACCTTCCAGAGGAATGAACTCTGATAGATTCCTGTAACACCATAAGGCACAAGCGTTATATTGGTTCTGTAGCCTTTTCTGTTGAAAAATCATCACCATGGTGAATGTTTTTCATTGGCAGAGGAAATAGGCAGGTACTCTCCTGTGTCGTGAGGCCAGATAGGCTGAAGTAGAAATTGCCAGACTTAGTGTAAAGAGGATGCAGTTACTTAGATCAAAATGCTGCAACTGTGTAATGCAGGCTATAGGATGCTACATGATGGACAGTGATGTGTGGCCCTTGACTAAGCACTGTGGGCACCTGCTAAACTTCAAACTGTGTATGGAAGTACTTCCATTCAAAGTAAAAGTCTGTTATGATCGCTATTAGATTTGGAGTTTAATTTACTGCAGTAAGGGATAGTAGGAGTAGATCTTTCAAAACCCATTATACTTAAATCCTGAATATTTGTTACTGAATTTCTTTTCTTTTTCCCGCATCCACAAGCAGTTGGGTTGGATGTTTGCATTACCTCACTCCTGAGCTGATAAAGTCAAATTGCTGTTAAGCCTATGTTCTTCCCCGGAGAAAGATGTTTTTGAAGACCGTTTTAAAGCACTGACCTAATTCCGCAGCTGTCGACTTTCTCAGTAAAAACCATAATGATCATGGAACTAGGTTATTTTTTTTCTTTATTAACACAATTATTTGAATGTGATTTTCACTTGGAACTGGACAAATAAAATTCTATCAGCCAAACCTTTCTTATGGGGAGCAAAAATTTCAAAGAGGTTTTGCAAGTGACCTATGTTAAAATAAAAAGATTTAATTAGGGCTAACTATTCAGAACATAACCAATTTTCAGCAAATTACACTTCTTTTGCATTTTCTTTACCTATTTATCTCCATCATCTAGAAAGCTGAACAGAAACTAATGGCCCTGTAGAAAAATACAAAGCATGGTAGGGAATGATCTGAAAATTTTCTACACTGCAATGTTAAAAAAGCAAAGGAAGTGTTGCTGCAAGCTATAGAACAAATACAGAATTTATGGAGAGATTTTAAAAAGCAGGAAGCTGCTGGAGATTAAGTTTCCCTATAACCAAGTTCTTGATAAGACCTGTTAAGAAACTCACTGAGGGTGCTGAGTCTGGCTAGAAAATCACTGCTTGTTGCTCTCCCTGGGTTGTCTCCTGATCAGAGCACATTTCCTGAACTTTAGAGGTATATGCCCTGTACCCTGACCCACAGGACTGCCCAGTCTCCATTTCCCGTTCTGTTGTCTTTCCAGATTCAAAGGGACCGATGAAGGAAACATAGGAACACGTGGGACTCCAGGGCGTTCAGTTGCTACAGTCTGCTTTCCTTCTTTTGCTGTTATCTTAGAAAATGTTCAGACTGAAAGGATAGCTCCTAAGCTCTTGGGGCTGTTTGGAAATACAAGTGCTAGTTTTCTTGTTGCATTTATTACTCTAACACCTTCAGATCCCACAGAATTTCTAAGAGTTTACTTTCGTTCAGGCCAAAAGCAGAATTTGAGCTTCAAATTTCCTCTGAGCCAGAGATATCTGGTTGCAGACAAATCTGCATAACATCTTCTACGCTGGAAAGTGAGACTATTTTCCCTTTGCTTATTATTCTGTGCTCCAGAACTATTTCAGCCAGTGGAAAATGATCAAACAGACATAGTAGCATTTCCTCTCATTTTGCACAGAATGGAATTAACAAGAAAAATTCAGAGCAAGGAAAAGTCTCTAAATCCAGGCACATTTTGCTTCCTTCATTCTACCTCTCTTTAGGTTGGAGTGCAATTGATCCAGTATCTTGTGTCTTTAGTCTATGTGTGTTTTCAAACCAAGAATATGCTTCTATTTATCCTTAAGTGTACTTTCATGTGGTTTGGATGCTCTGATTTTTTGGTCTATGGCACAAAGCTCTCACAGGGAGCCAAGTTTCCATTCCACAGTGAAATAGTCTCCTGCAGCTTTTTCTAAACATTGCTCATACCCTGAACACATTTCTTTCACCACATACTATTCTTAGTATCATTGTTCTGTGATAGCATCCCCTTACTTTAGCCATTTTCTCACTAGGGAAAAGAGAACAGAGTGATCTGAATGCCTATAATGAGTTGACTCATGGATATAGATGTCCCCAGGTGCATCCTTTCTGCATGGGAAAGCTTTGCAGGGAGCGTGCTGCTCCAGTCCGTTCTGCAGTCACAAAGTGTGGGTGGATATGGCTGGTGACAGCAGACAGGTCTTCTCTTCCTTGAGGTGAAGGAATAGGTGCTTTTCCCAGGGCTCAGTACCTGTATCTTATTATTTGCGTTATGGGAAGGGATAACCACTGTGCAAAGAGGTGAAATAGGGATGACCTTTTTTGTTTTCATTGGCACACTTCAACCAGATTGATAAATAGTCATCACACAGCCTACCTGTATAAGACATGCTGTAGCATTTTCCATCTAATTTTCACTCCTACACAGAAATTAGTAACCTCAGAGTCCTTGTATATGTAACATGATCTGGGAGAGGAAGGATCTAATCCATGAACGGTAGCTCTCACTGCAGTGGGTTATACATAGAGAAAATTCTAGAATGCAATTGCCCACCAGCTGGAAAGCAGTAGGTTAGCTGCTGAGAGAGGGCTGCAGACAGAAGTTCAGAGAGAGAACATGGATGGAATTGCACTTGTCGTCTGTAAAGACACTGCAGCCTTGTTAGCAAAAGCTGGATGGAGGCCTATGATAGAAAAGGCAGTGAAGATTATGCTGCTGATGAAAAGCTAATAGACACACCTCTGCATCAGAGCATATGGATAGTAAAAACCCTGTTTTCCTGCATAGTGTGATGTGAACTGATGGGACTCCAGCCCTACTACTTTTTCCCAACTTTGTCACATTTCAAAGCTTCATACATGGTTCAAATTGCCAAAATATTGTGAAGCCACTGCTTTTAAGCCACTAAGAGATCAAGGAGGGGGAAATGCTTAGAAATGTGAAGATTTTAATGGTGTTCTAATGTCTGTAGGGTGTAGTACTGTGTACCTTTCCAACCACTCCATGATAACCATATTTAATACAAAAATAAATAGAGCAATTATTTCATTTCCTAATGCAAGCATGGAATAGGTAAGCTTGGAAGGGACTACAGTGGGACGTCTGGTCCAACCTCTCTGCTCAAGGTGGGTCATCCTAGAGCATGTGGCACAGGATTGTGTCCAGATGTTTCTTGAATATGTCCAGTGAGGAGACTCCACATCTCTGAGCAGCCTTTTCCATTGCTCAGCCACACAACAAAGAATTTTTTCCCCAAGTTCAGGTGAAACTTCCTGTGCATCAGTTTCTGCCTGTTACCCCTTGTCCTGTTGCTGGGCACCACTAAGAGCCTGGCTCCATCCTCTGACACCTTTCCTTTAGGTACTGACAGACATTGCTGAGGTTCCTTCTCAGTGGTCTCTTTTCTAAGATGAGCAGGCCCAGCTCCCTGAGCCTTTCCTCGTAGAAGAGATATTTCANGCACTGGGCCCAGTATGGAACCTTGGGGGACACCACAAGTGGCAGGCCTCCAACTTTGACCCTGTGCCATTTGTCAGGTTAGTCTGGGATCTGCTATCCAGCCAGGCCTCCATCCCTCTCACTTTCCACTCATCTGATCCAAACATCCTGAGTTTGCTTACAAGGATTTTGGATGAGACGATGTCTAATGCCTTGCTGAAGTCAAGATGTATCATTCTTCAGTATGGAGAAAATAACCCTTGACAACCATCTCTCTTGTGCCTCTCTTCCCTGCATGGCCTATTCCTATGGGATACTTCCAAGGAGATCCCTGGAGAGGCTAACATTAGCTCTCCTGAAGTCCATGATTATTGTGGTCCTGCTTCCTCTTTGCCCAGCACTGAACTCCATAATCTCACGGTCACTACAGCTAAGGCTGCCCCCAACTTTCACATCTCCACCACGGCCTCCCCCGTTTGTTGTTATGAAGTTGCTCAGCAAATCATTCCCTGAGCAGCTCAGCAGATCATTCCCTGGGCAGCACAGCATTCCTTGTAAGATCCTCTGCTGCCTGTGTCAGAATGTTGTCATCAATACTTGCCAGGAACCTCCTGGATTGTTCATGCTTTGTTGTGTTGCTTCGCCAGCAGATGTCAGGGGAGTTAAAGTCCCCTACAAGAACCTGTAACATAGAGGCTGCTTCAAGCTGCCTATAGAAGTCCTCATCCTCTTTTTCCTGATCAGGTAGCCTTTAGCAACACCTACAACAATGTCACCCTAGTCTGCCCTTTTATCCTGACTCATAGCTCTCAATTCTCTCATCATCCACCCCAGACTGAGCTCAATACATTCCAAGAGTTTCCTCACACAGAGGGAAGCTCCACCAACGCATCTTCCTGGTCTGTCTTTCCTAAGCAACGTGTGGCCCTTCATGACAACATTCCAGTCATGAGAAGTATCCCACCATGTCTCCGTAACTGCAATAAGATCAAAGCCTTTTGACTGCACACAGATATCTAGTTCCTCTTGTTTCCTCCCCATACTGCATTCACTGGTGTGCAGGCTCTTTATAGAAGTATTTGACTGTGTCAATGTCCCAGCCAGGGTACAGAGGGACCACCCACAGTCCTGTCTTGCAGTTACATTTTTGGCTGCTTGTGCTTACTTGAGGTATCCCCTCTTAAGCCTCCTTTTGCTACTTGGCTGGTTGCTATAGTTCTCCCCTTCCCACACCTTATCTCTGTCAAGCCTGTCTATGCCCACATCTGCCTTCAAATCTAGTTTAATGCTCTCTCAATGAGTCCTGCTAAATCCTTAGCCAAGATTTCCCCTTTGAAAGAGGTGGACTCCATTTATTGTCAGCAGGCTCGGAGTCATATAAACTGACCCGTGATAAAACACTCAGAATTCTGCTGGTAACAGCAGTTTCAAAGTCAGGTATTCATCTGCCTGGTTTTCCGGTTTCTTGCCCCATCAATCCCTAAAACTGGTAGGAAAGAAGAGAACACAACAGATGTTCCAGACCCCTTGACCAGCTGTCCCCAAGGCCCTGAGGTCCCTTTTGATCGTCTGCACCCTTTTTCTTGGGATTTGGTCATTTACCCACCTGAAAAACCAACAGTGGGTAATCATCAGTGGGCTGCACCAGGCTGGGAAGTTTCTTGGTGATGTCCCTTATCCAGGTGCCAGAGAGGCAGCACACCTCCCTACTGGATTGGATCCAGTTGGCGTATCAGGCCTTCCATTCCTCTCAAGAGGGAGTCACCAATGACTACTACCCTTCGTTTTCTTAACTGAGGAAGCTGCTCTGCCATAGGAAACCTCATCAACCTTCACCCACGTTCTCATTTCTCTGGTCCTCATTTCTCTGGTTCTCAGATTCCAGGGCCTCATACCTATTGCATACAGGCACTTGGGGAGGTGAGGGAGGTCAGGAGGGGTTTCACCTGCCACCCTAAGCAGAAACCTCTTTTCACTCCCTTCCATCTCAAAGGTCCCTTCCTTCTGGCAGGTGATGAGAGGGTAGGGGGTCCATGGCTCCTTGTGAAGTGGTTGTCAGGTCTGTTGTCTGAGGCATGGCAGAGTGCTGCTCCACCAGTCCATCTCTTCCTCAGGGTCCCTAACACTTCATGAGCCAGCTCTACCGCTAGGCTGAGCAGATCATTGCACTTCACAGAGCTGCTCTTCCTGCTGCCCACTTACAGCAGCACCAGGCTCTGGCACTCCTTGCAGCCCGAGGTCTGGACCATGGCAAGCTTTTGAGGGTTCTCCATCTGGGTCATCACATCATTTGTAGCATTTTTGCAAGTGGACTGAGCTCTCTTGGTAAGGATGATGACCACCACCTGAGCTAAGTGCTTGAGTTGGAAGTGCCTCAGTGCCTATCCTGCTCATACTGCCTGCAAAAACTGCCACACCGTGTCCCAGCTGAATGCACCATGCCGTGTTTGCCCACCTTATTCATCTGGTGTAATCCCAATGTGTGGTAGGACTGGTGAATGTTGACTGAATCTGAACAAAGTGGCATGCTGATTTAGGTCAATGGTCAAAGAGCTCTGACAATTTATTTCTTTCATAACCATCCTGAGCAAAGATATTATGAACAAAAACTTATTTGCATAACTTTCTAAAGGGTTTAGAAGAGATGAAAAAGTTTTTGCGATTTCTTCAATAAATTGCTGATATCCTTCCTACAAAATGTGTCCTTGCAGTTGCCTTCTTTCAAGTAGCATTAGCTTAGCCTTTAAAACTTTATGAACGCCTATCAGTAGGTCCTTACAAGTGAGGCTCCTTTTCATTACCTGTTTTGTGGACACATTCCTGGTCACACACAAAAATCTGTGGGCTCCTGTGGCTCCTGTCTGTCCAAACACAAATGTGTGCGGCTTTTCTCATGACAACTAAGTAACTACAATGTATTTTTATTTTGGGTGTGGATAGCATTTTTAGGAGCTCCAGGTGAATATGAAAGCCCAAGTTTTAGACTCAAGAAGTGAGGTGGAAACTTCTGAGTCATGTTCCTTTCCAGAAGTATTTTTCATTCTTACATTTGAATTAAGACTCTTTTTAAATTCAGAAGGAATTTTTATCTGATTGTCCATTTATTGGAGTCCTAATTTTTGTGTTACTAGAAAGCAAAAGCTTTGAACTTCTTTCAGTACAAAGAAAAAAACTGTAAAAGCCTCAAAGGAGAAAAATTGTGGAAAAGGCTACTGTGTCACAAGAGTATTTCTATAAAATTTTGAATAGTTCATGCACAGAAGTGAAAGTCACTTGATATCATACTTTTGCAAGGAAAATTTGCTCTAGAGTATTTTGCAACCATGAACATTGACAACAGCTTTTTCTCAGAGAATAGGCTTTTATCAGCTGTGAGGTGGTAATACAGCACAGCTGGCTTACAATAACAAAGACAGTGTGCGTCCTTATGGCACTTTTACTGCCTGAGATGTAGCAACGATTTTTTAAAGTCCATTTTTTCTGTTTGCATCACAGAATCACAGAATCAAAGCACTGTGTTCCTTTAATTTAAAAGTAATAATTAAACTTTACGTTTCTGTTGGCTAATTTTTATTCAGTGAAGGTCAGTCATGCTTCCTTCCAAAAATTCTACAGAAATAGGACCTGGTTCCCACTCCTAGTCATGTGGGATTTTGTGTAGGCCCAGCTACCTATTTGTAATCTAAGTCTAAGTAAGAAAACACCTAAGAATGTGACATAAAGTGCAAGACACTGGCACTCCCAGATAAATGCAAAATACCAGTCTGAATAATTCTACCCTGCCAGAATCAGAACTTGGGGGTTTTGCTGCATTTGGGAGAGGTCTTTCTCCAAGAAGGAAGTCTTAGTGTGGCCTGTCAGCAGTACATTAAGATCATAGAATCACAGAATTAACTATGTTAAAAAAGACCTTTGAGATCCTCCAGTCCATCCTATGACCTAACACCACCGTGTCAACCAGACCATGGCACTGAGTGCTGCATCCAGTCTTTTCTTAAACACCTTCCAGGGACAGTGACTCCAGCATCTCTCTGTGTAACCCATTCCAATGTCCAGTCACTCTTCTTGTGAAGAACTTCTTAAAGTCCAGCCTAAACTTCCCCTGTCCTCTTGTTCCCTGTGTCCTCTTGTCCTGTCACTGGTTACCTGGAAGAAGAGATCAACCTAACCCAGCTACAGTCTCCTCTCAGGAAGCTGAGTGATAAAGGTCACCCCAGGCCTCCTCTTCTCCAGGTTAAATACCCCCAGCTCCCTCAGCCACTCCCTATAGGACTTGTGTTCTAGACCCTTCACCAGCCTTGCTGTCGTTCTCTGGACATGCTCCAGCATCTCAACATCCTTCCTAAATTGGGGGGCCCAGAACTGGACACAAAACTCTTAAGTGTGGTCTCACCAGTGCCAACTACAGGGGGATAATCCCTGCTCTAGTCCTGCTCGCCACACTATTTTTGCTACATCCCAGAATGCCATTGACCTTCTGGCCACCCAGACACACTGCTGGCTCATGTTTAGTCTGCCCTGAATCAGTGCCCCCAGGTCCCTTTCTGCCTGGCTGCTGTCCAGCTACTCTGTCCCCAACTTGTAGTGCTGCCTGGAGTTGTTGTGACCCAATGGCAGGACCAGCACTTAGTTGTGCTAGACCTTCTCCTGTCACTGGATTTGGCCCACTGGTCTAGCCTGTCCAGATCCCTCTGCAGAGCCCTCCTATCCTCCAGCAGATCAATAGTCACACTCAGCTTGGTGTCATTTGTAAATTTGCTAATGGTAGACACATCCCTGCAGGACACCACTGGTGACTGGCCGCCAGCTGGATGCAGCACTGCTCACCACCACTCTCTGGGCCCGGCCATGCAGCCAGTTCTTAATACAGCAAAAATTGCTCCTGTCCAAGCCATGGGCCGCCAGCTTTTCCAGGAGTGTGCTGTGGGAGACAGTGTCAAAGGCCCTGCTGAAGTCCAAATAGACAAAATCCACAGCCTTCCCTTCACCCACCAGGCATGGTGTCACTTATCATAAAAGATCAGGTTGGTCAGGCAGGACCTGCCCCTCTTAAATCCCTGCTGGCTGCATCTGAACCCTGGGCCATCCTGTAGGTGCCATGTGACCACACTCAAGATGACCTGTGCCATAATCTTGCCAGGCACCGAGGTCAGGCTCACAGGCCTGTAGTGTCCTGGGTCTTCCTTCCTGCTCTTCCTGTGGATGGGCATCACATTGGCCAACCTCCAGTAACCTGGGACCTCCCCAGTGAGCCAGGACTGTGGGTAAATGATGGAGAGCAGCTTGGTGAGACCTTCAATCTGTTTCCTCATCACCCTGGGATGGATCCCATCTGGTCCCATAGGCTTATGAGTGACCCAGCAGGTCATTAACTGCTTTCTCTTGGATTACAGGGGGGCTATTCTGTTCCCTGTCCNTAGTCACACTCAGCTTGGTGTCATTTGTAAATTTGCTAATGGTAGACACATCCCTGCAGGACACCACTGGTGACTGGCCGCCAGCTGGATGCAGCACTGCTCACCACCACTCTCTGGGCCCGGCCATGCAGCCAGTTCTTAATACAGCAAAAATTGCTCCTGTCCAAGCCATGGGCCGCCAGCTTTTCCAGGAGTGTGCTGTGGGAGACAGTGTCAAAGGCCCTGCTGAAGTCCAAATAGACAAAATCCACAGCCTTCCCTTCACCCACCAGGCATGGTGTCACTTATCATAAAAGATCAGGTTGGTCAGGCAGGACCTGCCCCTCTTAAATCCCTGCTGGCTGCATCTGAACCCTGGGCCATCCTGTAGGTGCCATGTGACCACACTCAAGATGACCTGTGCCATAATCTTGCCAGGCACCGAGGTCAGGCTCACAGGCCTGTAGTGTCCTGGGTCTTCCTTCCTGCTCTTCCTGTGGATGGGCATCACATTGGCCAACCTCCAGTAACCTGGGACCTCCCCAGTGAGCCAGGACTGTGGGTAAATGATGGAGAGCAGCTTGGTGAGACCTTCAATCTGTTTCCTCATCACCCTGGGATGGATCCCATCTGGTCCCATAGGCTTATGAGTGACCCAGCAGGTCATTAACTGCTTTCTCTTGGATTACAGGGGGGCTATTCTGTTCCCTGTCCCCATCTACCAACTCAGGAGGCCAGCTGTTCTATTTTCCTCCAGTATTTTCACTGTTCTGTGTCCGTTAAGTTCCATAAAATCTGATGCAGTGTCCAGCACCTAAGACTCATTTCTGAAACCTGGTGACTATTTCAGCCCTGCCTCTTTTCCTAGCACTGGGAGCTTATGCATTGTGTTGTGCATCTTTCCCACCCCCTACTCTCCTGCGGATGGGAAAGCAAAAATGCTTTCTCCCTGCTACTTGCTGTAGAAGGAGGGATGGTGGAAAGGTCTGTTCAGTGTTTTTTTCAGGAACTTCACTGAAAGTTTTCCTCAGTTCAAACTGAGGAACAACTGGTGCTCATGGTGACATGAGTGCAAGCCAACTGCTGTATAGGAGGAATATAAGAGCAAACTTGTATCCATGTGAAATCCTATGCAGTGGTCACTCTAAATGTCCAGGTATCTTTTCTGTTTGTGTTAGTTTTCTGTTTTGCAAACGGCCACAGGACAGGTCACAGTTTTGTTACCCTATGCTGTATGTAAGACAAAAGTAGGAATAAAGAGGTTGAGAAAGACACTGATTTGATACCACTAAGAGGTAGGAAATAATGGTGTAAGTCCCGGAGTGAGCTGTTCATCACAGCTGAATTAACAGAGGGCAAAAAAGTTATTAATTCATAAATATTTCAAAGTACTTGATAAATTACTTTTTATTTGGCTCAACACATGTATAGTTTTGGAGAAAGGCTCTCCTTAAAACAATGATGGTAAATAACAAACATCCTGAATTTATTGCTGCTTTTGGTTGATCAGGCTAAAAGGCTGAGGTTAAAAGGTACCTCTGAGCAACATTGCTGTGACCGCAAACTACAGAAATGTTGAAGGGAATGTGAGTCAATGATTATGTTCAAGAAAAAATCCTCATCTCTCACTTTGTTAGTCACTTTACACTCAGTAGCTCTGTTTCAAGTGTATTGCCTTTTGTTACTTTTTGTCTGGTTAAGTTTAGCTACAAAGTAAGTATTTCTCCTTTAAGATTCCTGAAAATCCAGAGAAAGTTTTCTTTTCTTCCATCTAATATTAAAAGTAACACGGCAAAGAAAGAAATTAGGTAGCTTATTGTAATGGGTTAAAGTTTGTAACCAGGCGCAAACACCAATGATGCAGTGGTTTCACATTCACTGAATTTGTTTTGTTAAATTTAATGTAGTGGTCCATTTTTTCACTATGGGATAGGATTAGAAGAAAAGCAAAACAGGCTTAACTTAAAGATAGTAACTGCTAGATTTATTAACACACACTAAAGGGAGAACAAAAAAAAAAAACCGCCATGGAACCTTTTTGAAAGCACTCCACTCCCCCCTACCAACAGTTTACTTTTCCACAAAACAGTGTAAAGAGACAGAAAATCAGAACTCTAGGTCAATACCATTATAAATTAGTCTTTCATGCAGTCTTTGAGAGAGACAAGTCCCTCCTGATTTTGTTCTGGTAACTTTCCACAAGAGATACAGTCTGTTTGTGGTTTCCAGCTCCCACAAAAGCAGCCTGCCCCAGAATCTGCATTTGTGAGCCTCCCAAAACGTAGCCTTTTCCATGACTACATATGGGCCATGGACTTACACATGGGGTTTCACCTTTTAAAGATGCCCAGCTCTACAACAAAGGATTTCTCATTCTTCACTGGTGACGAGGCTTCAAACATCTCATAGGATNCAGGGCCTGGCTCGGCTCCAGCCAGGGCCAGCCCCGGCACGGCCGCCCCAGCCCAGCCCCGGGGGTGGCGGGGCCTGAGCCGGGCCCTGCTGCTCCCCTACCTCGATGTTACCTCATGGCAGGCCCACAGCTAAAGAGGGCTTTCCCGAAATCCCACCTGTATTTAAGCCCTGTGTCCCAGGGGTGTGCACTTGTATCCAGTTGGCCAACCTGGCTGTCAGTTTTAATGCAGATCACCAATTGGTTTTTACCATTCATGCCAAACCAATACACTTATTCAGGACATCAGTGTGTCACAGCATCTATTAGTGCAAAGTAACTAACTGATGTTCTGGAACTGTTTTCAGGATTTTTCATGAAAAAAACTCTTCAGAAAAACTGTTGCCTCCTCCCTTTACTCTCTTTCTTTGTAGCAGATTTGAGTATGAACTTGATCTCAAATTGTATAACAAGTAAGATAGTGATGTATTCATGGTGTAGTCAAATCCCCAGAATCTTCCTCAGGTAGGCAACCCAGAGATTCATGCCTATTTTCCTTGCTCATTAAATGATAAAAGAAGAGTGATTATCTTACACTAGATTTTCTGTTTTGCTGTAAATTGCTAGGGAAGGCTTAACTTGCCAGTTACAGGTCAAGATAGAGATAAGAAAAATTTCTTTACAGAAGTTGTCATATCACTAGGTGTGTATAATAAAACTTTCCCTGAGTAGGTGAGGTTTTCTGATAATTTTAGGCAAGAAGCATGCCTAAATCATAGAAAAATTAAATTGTTTAGATTGGAAAATACCTTTAAGATAACTGAATCCAACTGTAGGTCTGGTGCTGACAAGTTCACTGCTAAGCCATATCCCCAAGTGCCACATCCAGACATCTTCTTAATATCTTAATGTATGCTGACTCAGCCACTTCCCTGGGCAGTTTGTTCCAATGTTTAACAGCCCTTTCTGTGACTCTGATTTGGCTTTAAAACTCACACATTAATGTGTATTAATTGACCGTCTAAAAACCCACACATTTAATGTTTTGGTGATGTTGCATTATAAGGAGGGATTTTAGACGATCAGTTTTAGAAAAGACAGATGACGAATGATATCCAGCAATTTTTATTCCAGTTGCATCTACTTTTCATTTCCATTTGTTTGTGGAATCCGGTGATGAAAGGTTTCATGTCACTAGTGATAGCTGCTACAGTGAAAACAAAGTAGTGGATGGCAGTTCTTAGTTGGACCCACCCAGGGCCAGACAGAAATGTTTCTTGATTGGCCAGTGTGGAACCAGCAACCTCCATGCAGCTTGCATTTTGTACAAATTATGTGACTAGATAAATGGTTTTTATTTACCTTATGAGTTGTCAGCTGATCCTAGCTATGGATTTTGTACATGAGAATATTTATCTTAGTTTTCACACACTAACTTTCCCCTTCATTGGGAACTCTAAATATGACCTAGACAGAGGAAAGTGCCTGAGGGGTAGTTTATTC
Organism: Donacobius atricapilla; assembly: GCA_013397315.1. Classification (NCBI taxonomy): domain Eukaryota; kingdom Metazoa; phylum Chordata; class Aves; order Passeriformes; family Mimidae; genus Donacobius; species Donacobius atricapilla. The sequence continues at coordinate 23,020 of WBMY01009140.1, forward strand.
ATTCAGACTCCTATTTCTAGTTCTCCTGCAACAGAAAGTCCTCAGTGGTCCTTGAAACTCCAGCTGGCTTTTAGGCATCTCCTTCAGCAAGTCATGATGGATTTGAAGATTATCCTTGGAATTAAGGGGTGTGTCACTTGGGTAGATAAGAACAAGCTTTTGAAATGGTGCTGCCTGAGGCCTGGATGCTTGATGTCAATTATTTTCCCGAGTAATTTGTGAACACTTGGCCTGAATCTCCTTTGTGTGCTCACAACACAATTCTGTCAGCTGCTGGTATCCTAAAAAAAAAAGGTCACATTAGAAAGATTGTGGCACAGATGTATAAACAAACAGAATAATAGTAAATTTGAAGATTTTAGTTTTATTCAATTGTTCTCCAGAAGCCCCATCCTATCCATGTTCTGTTCAGTGATTATACTTACACATAACACAACCTTTTGTGGGTAGTTTCATTGCTTAAAGTATTAAAAGAGAAATACAAAATTTCTTGGCAATGAACAATTTAAAAATTCAAGAGATGTCTGGATCTGGTGCTGGGTGATGTGGTTTGGTAGTTTAGAGGTTACAGTCGTAGTGCTGGGTTGAGAGTTGGACTGGATGATCTTGAAGGTCTCTTCCAACCATAATGATCCTATGATTCTACTTATAAATAGAATATCTTCTTTCCTTCGGTAAAGAACAACATAAACAAACATCTTACTGTGTTAAATTTTCCCACAGCCTTAAAACACTGTTCCTTGATCAAATTTATTTATATTTAAGTAAGCATTACAAAAAGATTTTTTTTTCTGTTAATGATACTTTTACGTTGGGTCCAGAAATGAAAGAATTGGTTGGAATGGGAAATGTTAATATTAACAGTTAATTAGAATATCAAGCTTCCAGTGTGAGTTGGAATTTTTTTTGTTAGTCTGAATTATGCTAAATACCATACAGTGTTTAAGGAGACCATAATAGATTATATTCTTCATTCAGTCCTATTTAAAAAATAAATAGCATTTCGTAATGAAAGATGACAAATTGGTGATATGAAGGGAATTTTAAACAAAATACTTCTTTAAGAGTTTTAGTGATTCATGTTGCCTTCTGAGAATTGTTTTATAGCTTCTTCTATGGAGATGTTATATAGTAGCTCTTACTGTGAATGCAAAGTAAAGACTGTGGGCAGAGCAAAGAAAGTGATGATTTGGGCACCACCAGTGGGACAAAAGAGTCCCCAGACTGATTGCAAAGGTGATAAATACTTCTTGATATTGCTTTGAGCAGAGCACTCAAACCCACATCTGTCAAGAACTTAAGCATATAAAAGACTTCTGTTTGTTAGCACTTGGGTTATTCTACTAAATGCAATTTCTCTTTCAAGAAAATATATAATATGAAGCCATCACTAGGTCAAAAAAGGGAGATGCAACCAAAATGCCTTAATTAAAAAGCTTAGATGAAGATATAGTTTTAAAGAAAAACAATAACAACAACAAAAATTAGAAAGCAACAGTGTTCTCTAAAATGCCTGAGATTCAAAAAACTATTTAGATAAGCTGACAACAAGCTCCGCTGCAATCTGTGCACAGAAGCCTCAGCTGCAGGAGAACCTGCTGGCAGTGGCTACCTCATGCAGTTCTTCATGGGGAAGTTCTCTGTGACAGGATTTGAGCAGGGGAGCAATGTTAGCTCTAAATTTATCTCTGCGTTTGAATGAGTTTAATTCCTCTTGTGGGAAAAGAACAAACTAAACATCTTCATGAAAAGCAAAATAGTGAAAAATGTAGTTTGATTTTTTATTTCCCACCTCACCTGTAAAATCTGCAAATTGATGGCTAGTTTAATTTTACTTTACTTCCTTTTCTTCACATAGATATTGCACCTCTTTGCAAATCATTTCCACTGAATGTCACATTGTATTTATAATTTGATTCAAGTCAGTTTATGGTTCTAAAACCTCTTGGTCATGTATAACACTTACTGGAAGTTTACCACTTGCAGAAGATAAGTTTATTTAACTCCCAGGTTGGATGATAAAGTGAAAATATTTTCAGAACTAGGTGGCATGGTATATTAATTTGAAAGTAACTTTTTTTTTTTGAGAGATGAGTTATTTTAGTTTCATTGCAATGGACATCAAGTAAAATTAGAATGGGTTAGATTATTTTGTGGTCAAAGGTTTTGTAAGTTTTATCATGAATTTATAGACAACACCGATTTTTAGCAGGAACAGCTCTGTTTCTCAAAGTTATTATGATTCCTTTCCATGGCAGGGTTGGAACCAAAGACAACTTTAAGGCTCCATTCCAGCCCAAAGCATTCTGTGATTCTGTGACTTTGCATCATGAGAAAACAGCAAGATGAAAAAATGTAGATAGTGTTGTTCTGAAGTCTGCTCCAACAAACTGTGAAGAAATCAACAGTTTTGATATCCATGAAGCTCATGAAAATATTTATTTCAAAGTTGGCACCCCTTGTGTAGGAGTGCCTTTGGGTTTTCTATCTCACCAGAAATTCAGGTGAGATTCGCACCACTGGAAAACTTGTAAAATTTAAGCAACAAATAGATGTAGTTGAGGCCCTTCCTGGTCTTTTCTTCCCCCATTTTGGACGCATGTGGACATTTATCCTAACCTTTCCATCCCAGTGCTGGATCTTGTCCCATCACTCCATCAGAGGAAAACAGTGCTAGGCGCTGTAAATCTCAGTTCTCCTCTTTGTCTAGATATTTCTGAAGTTTTCTGTCTATACCATCTTGAGCCAGAAACAGGAGGGATTGTGCTAGTTATCAATGCAGAAAAGAGACTCCCTGTCCCATGAAGATATTGCTTAAGATATAGGGAACAAGAGAAGGGAGAAAAAGAGTTTTAAAATCTGAAAAGTAACCCAAGCAAAACAGTTGCCCAAAATAGTAATTGAAACAAATGGAGACTTCACTCATAGAAAGTAGAAATAAAAACACACTTTGATCTGTCCTGAAATGAATCTTCTCATTTGACATTGTCAACTGGGCAAAGATAAGGTAGTTCAGATATTTTAAAAGACCCGACTGTATTTCCTATGTAAACAGATGCTGTCCCATTCTGTAACAGTCCTTGATAGGGCTCCTGCTTATATTATCAATCTGTGCTTTGCTGTCTGTCACAAAAACATTTCGCAGTGTTGGTCTGTTTTTCCCCAGATTATCTTAATGACAGCACCTCTTAAGTATTAAAAGCTATGAAGTCAAGCTTCATCTACACTGAGTGCCTGTGAGGCATTGGGAAAGAAACTCTGAAATTGTAATAAAAGATATGGCAAAGAGGGGTATGTATTTCTGTGTGTGCATGTAAGTGAACAAATGCTAAAGGCAGATGAAATCAAAAGGTCTTAATATAGGGTATAATCTGCTTTCTAGTGGGTTGTAGATTAAAGCTATTGTAGCAATACTGTACAGTATGATTTGTTCCCTCCCTCTCTGACCCCAGGCACAAGGAAAGGTATTTTTTTTCAGTAATAAAAAGCTGGAAAGCAGTGATGAAATAGTCAATGGACAGTGGTTGAAGTTTCCTGTTAGCAGTCCTGGAACAGAAACCTGCAACCTTCATATACGCAAGTGGTGTATGTTGATACATCTCTAGCCAGCCAGTAATTTGTGGTTTATAGACTTAATTTGATCACAATAATTGCGGATATTTGGATTGTAAATACATAGCACCAGAAAAAGACACTAGGAAGCAATCAGAAATGCTGTGGTAGTAAATGAACATCTGCTGTATTGCTAGACTGTAAAACCCTTGAAAACGGTGAGAATTGATAGTAACTTAGAATAGTGGGAAAGACAGGCTTGCATTCAGCCTCAGTCATCTGTTTGAAATCAACTAAGAGGAACTGACTACTAACCTAGAGGGAAGAGCATTTATACCATTGGACAAGCTGGAGGTGCATCTGAGAATCCATGGGTTTGGTAGTGTTTCTTTGCAGTTAGTTTATTAATTTTTCCCCATATGGAGTTAGTTTGGAGACAGAGAGCTAATAAGAAAAGGCTGAATACTTACAAGCAAGTGTGGCATTCAACAGTCACCATGCAAGGGAATTGGCTCAGAGTGTCATTGGACCTCCTGAAATTTCATATCTTCCACAACTACATAAAATATGAAAAATATCAAGGGGATTCAAAGCAGGATCTTTAAGACTTTTAACTAATTGGTTGGGCTTGGTAACATAGTCTTTTTCCCATTGTTCCACCTTCAGTACTGAAAGAGCAAGGCACAGAGAAAAAAGTCAGGCAGAAGAGTCTGGTTTTTCCATATCTGAGGCAAGGGTTTGTGTAGACAGTGTCATATCTCCTTCTCCTGAAGGCTAGGTGATATCTAAGGGCATCAATAGGATGGGTGAGGAGAGCTGCAAGGAGCTGAGGCTCATTCCACAGCAAATGCTGATAAATTCTGTGAGCAAGATTTTCCAACATCTCACAGACTTAGACACTCTATCAGAGGGCAGGGCAATCTTATGCCTAGCGAATAACCAGCTCCTTGGCTTGAGTTTCTTCCAGCAGCCTCTTCTTTGAGGGGGTAGCCAGGCATTCGCTGTAGGAACAGCAGAAAAAAGTTTATTTGAATGTCTCATAATTCAGGAGCCTGCAGCAGCTTTGCGCTCCCACTAACATAGGTCTAGTTTTTCTTGGTAGCACTCAGATTGCTGCAATAAAGTGGGTTGTAGGACCCAGAGCTGATGGTAACTGGTGCTGACTCTGGAGTTATTTCTTGAGAGCTGTTGCTGAAACTTTTCAGTAACCTGCTGCTGAAGTGGGCAGGAGTGGAACCAACTACCAGCTGCAAGGGAAAATAGCAGGATATGGCTCATTTATGTGAAGGTGATTTGCCTTAATTCAGCAGAATGGAGAAAGGAATTGGTCTTTGGTAATTTGATTCAGTGTACCCTTTCACTGTACATAAAACAAGTGAGTCAAGGGGCTAGGGTGGACGAGGCTTAGGGGAAACACTAATGCAGTCTACAACTTCTTATAGAGGGGAAGAGGAGGTGCAGGCACTCATTTCTTTTTTGTGGTGACCAGTGACAGGACCTGCTGGAATGGCCTCAAGTTGTGTCAAAGGAGCTTTAGGTTAGATACCAGGAAAAGGTTGTTCACCTAAAGGACATTTGGGCAGGCTCCCCAGAGAAGTGGTCATGCCATGAATCCTGACAGAGTTCAGAGTTTGAACAGCAGGCTCATTGTGTGATTCTTGGGGTGGTCCTGTACAGGGAGTCGCACTCAATAGTAGTGAGTCCCTTCCAACTCAGCGTATTCTAGGATTCTGTGATTCACTTTTCTGAAACTATGACATAAACCATCACATGGCTTTTGTGATCTTGCACATCGTACTGAGTATGCAATATGCCCCTGTGACAATTGTCTCTTTGCTATCAGTCATGTGGGGACTGAAGTGTGAATCTTAAGTTTTCCATAGTGAGTGATTCTTGTTTAGTCTCTTTGGAGGTTAGAATTGCCCAGGTTTGCAAAGAAAAATGTCTGAATTCAGGTTTACTGAAAACACTGGTGCTGTGTGCTAATGGGGCAGAAGGAGAACAAGTTTGTCTAAAGTCTTTGAAGCAATTTTATCTCTTTCTTTGGTGGGTTGCACACCATCAGCCTTGGGTGATGCTGATGTACTAGTTTGAAAGCAAACTAGTGGAAGATTCCAACTCAGAACTACAATTTAACAGGAAAATTAAAATAAAGACAATAATAGAGAAACACTGGCTTAACCTGACAGGGTCAGAACACAACCTGACACAACCCTGTTGGTCAGAGTGGTGGCAGCAGTCCTCCTGGAGTGACACATGTGGTTCTGCTGAAGAGGTGATCCTGTAGAAGTGTCTGGTCTTCCTCTGAAGCTCCAGTGGTGGCTACGTAGCTCCTGTCCTCTGGGAATCCAATAAGTAGTGGTGTTCTGTTCTGGTGTTCCAAGATCAGATTATATCCAGGTGGGAGTGCTTGGTTCCTCCCCCTGGGTAGAGCACCTTAAAATGGGATGATGTAATTTTATGAGCCATGCAGTTACCTGATGGCCCATTAGCAGTAGATAGCCCTGGGAGGGAGTTATCAGGAGTGAGTCATGGAGGAGATAAGGAGCACTGGCCAGCTGTTTTAACAGCTTATGGAGTCGGTAATAGAATACCCCTTACATTGCAACCTAAGGCAGATGAGAGATGCAATGCTCAGAGGTTTTAGAAAGTCAGTAAATGTTCTCTTTTTGCAGACGAGCTGTTCTGCTTGTGCAAAATGTTGCAGGCTGCTTTCAGTGAGGCTTAAGGGAAGGTGCTCAAGGAAGTCACCTCAGATAAATGCAGAGAAAAGAAAATAGGAAAATTTATTCAAAGGGCGATTGCTGAAAATAATTGACATAAGTCAAAAAGGAAACCTCATTAGAAAACACAACTCTACTGAAGGAAAATGCTAGAAGATAAATCTTCTCTTTTGGAGCCCTTGCTACCGTGAGTGAGAGAAAAACTTGGAACAGAAGCCTAGTCATGAAGAACCATTGCTAAATGCAAATACCCAGACATATCTACGAGTAAAATGTAGGTGGTTTTGGTCCTTCCAGAGCAGGCTTATGATCCAACAGTTGGCCAACACAGACTCATTTTCTACTGACCACATGCAGCAATTTCTGAACTGAGCTGAAGAGCAACTAACAGGTGTGTATATGTATGGTTATGTATTTTGTGACTATTTACATTCCCAGTGTAACTACAATGACAGGACTGGCAATTCAGTCTTGCCACTAGCATCAGGGTGATTATTACAGAATTACTGAGCCATTTTACATAGCAAGGAAGAAAAATGGTGATGTAAATATTCAATTTCCCACTGTCTGAATGACCCATCAGGCTGCAACCCATCTGCTTTCCTGAGCTGCATGTGTTCCCAGAGACTGCCAAGTACTGGAATGAGAAAAAGGTGATCTTCAGGGGAGAGTAGAGAGTTTCAGCAGGAATTGGAAGAATGTTCCTGTTGTATAGGAGAAACAAAAAGCTCCAAAACAAAACATAACACAAACCCACTCCACAAACAGAAAGACCAACTCTTAAAAAAAAAAACAACCTACCAAAAAACTCCCCCAAACCAGAAAACAAACAAAAAACCAGAAGAACCACTCCCCCAAACAAACCAACTAACCAAAAAAAAAAAAAAAAAAAAAAGAAAAAAAAGAAGGAAAGAAATACATATTTAGATAGAACTGCCATTGCTGCTATCTATAGAAATATCTCTGAGAGTGCCAGATCATAGCACTAAACAGCCAGAGGACTCTGCAGCAGAAGACACTGCATTGGATAAATGTAATATTTAAGAACAGAATAGAAGTAGCTTCTTAGCTACTTCTACTAATAGAAGCCCTATTTTTACCAGTTCTGTGCAACCGAGCAACTTGAGAGCAAAGATAAATAAGTAAATGAGAGCAGATACCTGGGCAGTACCGTGGTGACTGTGAGATGAGAGGTCTAGGACTGCCCATATCTGGAATGATCCATAAATTATGTAAGTCTGTGTAACAGAGGGATAAATGTGTGGATGGTGAGCAGTGTTCCATTATGGGACCCATAGTTTTCTGAGGGGTCTTTGCCTGCAGAGTTGGGAATAACTGCTGAACAACAGCAAAATCTGTTTTAATTCATCTGGCACAACCAGGCAATAGGTGTGGTCACATTGCTTTTTAAGGATGAAGGCCAAAATTATGAAGATTTTGTTGATTTCCTGAATACCACAGCCTGGGTCATGTCACCTGAGATTGCTGCAGTTTCCTGTAAAGGTTCCCAGATGGCAGCAGCTCTTTTGCAGACATCTCCTCCTCCTCCACTTAATTGATGGCCATAGAGAAAAATAGAGAACAGTCTGCTTCTCCTGTTGTACTTGTCCTGTAGTTCATTATTTTCCACATTTTTCTGTCTTCTGTGAGTCCTGGTTTGAACTACACCAGTTCAAGTTCATGGCCTCTGGATCTCATTAGGTCCTTCACCTGGTGAAAACAGAAATCCTTTCTTGTAATGCAGGGCTTCTTCACACAGGCTGGCACTTACTTCCCAGCCTTGTCTTCAGTTTGCTGATAAATTGTCCTTCTTTTTTCCCCTCTAAAAAAAGTGTGCTCTGTCTGATGAAACATTATGTGGCCCTTTGCGACCTTTAAGATCCCTTTTCAAGTTGAACAGCAGAGCAGTGATCAAGGTGTTTCCCTGACCTGGTACTTGTGGAGGCTCTTGCTCTTTCCCTGTCAGGCCCAGCTCAGTCCCCAGGCCTGTCAGACATGAGTGGCGCTGCCCTGCACAACTGCACTCTTGTGGAGTGGCCATGGACAGATACAGACTGCCAAAAGCTGTTTCCACAGAGCCTGGGGCTCCTCCAGCATCACTAGTAACAGCCTCTCAGCTCTGCTTTGCCATGGCTCTTCATAGCAAGCAGGCAATCTCTGCACTCAAACCAGCATCTCCTTCCCAGGTCATGTCTTTCCCTTCACCTCCCAGGAGTGTGAAATCCTTGGTCCTGCACCTTTTTAGAGCTGTCAGTGAGGGGGAAGAGGCCTCAAGAGCTGGGTGATGTACGGTGGAAATGTACCTACAAAACCAGCTTTGGCATTTCCTTTGCATTGACAGCTGGTGGATGTTTGCTTGATGTGACTGAATCATCATGTACAGCACCAGGCTACAGGCACAAAGGAATTTCTAAGCCAGACCATCCAGCAGCAGCACATGGCTGTGCCATGAGGCAGAGGGGAACCTCAACTCCAATGCCTCTAAGGCTTGTTTGCGATGCAGTGAACACACCACCAGCAGTCACCAGGTGAAAACCATTCAAGCCTCCTTAAACACTTGGTTAAACAAACCCACTAGAAGTTTAAAAGCTTTAGCAAGCTGTCTGAATTACTTGTCAGATTTTAGAGCTCAGATGCCATGGGATTTCTGAGTACTGTCCCGAAAGATAAAGATTCTCATCCAATTCACTGTCTCATGGGAAACAGGGAGGGTGAACTCCCAGGAGGTACCAAAGTCATGCTGCAGTGGCCTGGACCAAGCAACAAAAACTTTGTGCATCAACAACTAGTGAACTACAATTAATGCATTTGTGGCCTAATAGGAAAATAGAACAGAAGGGAGAAATATTCCCTGACAAGTGCTAAATAGCTAACTGTCTTGAGTCACTGGTTTTTTATTATCACAAAAATTCTTGCATCGTAATTGTAATACTTGGAATCAATAATAAGAAATTGAGTTATAAAGAAGCATTGCTGTGATATTAAATACATTATTGGCATACTGAAATAATTTACAGTCCAATAATCATACTCTAACACTGGTTATTGCAAACTGTAATTTGAGAAAGTTAAATTGTGAATCGTAATTCAATACAATGCTTGACAATTATTCTATTATGCATGAAGATAATGGGCATGACAATTGGCTTGTTTACCTGTGGCAGAAAGCCTACTCGTTTTAATTTTGGATATTCCAGTTGGCTGTCTTTTATAAAAGAGTTAAAAAATAACTCTGCTCTTGCTTACCCTTGAAAAAATAAGGGTGATTCCACCAAAGACATGGGCTCCTTTGCATTTTTGTGCCATAGATCAGAATATTGTCTCTTGAACTTACCTCTTCATGTGGCTATCTTCTGCTCAGTAAGTTTTATATAAGTTAAGAAGAAGCTTTCATCTTAATTGTGCATTATTTTGGCTGCACGGTATGGAGCACTTGTGTAGGAAATAGAAGTTTGTTCAGCTCCTGGCATAACCTCATCCCTTTAAAACTAATGCAGAGTTATCAAAATGACTCAATTTTAATCAATTGCATTTCTGCAGATTGCCTGATATTATAAGCTGGCAGAGATCTGGGAATTCAAAAATCAAAAGCAATACTTTTTAATGCCTCAGATGTGAAATAAGCTAGTGATTGGTGTGTGACTTCCAGAACAATGTACTTTAGGAGTAGGATTATTGTGGTCTTTTTTCTGTCTAATTTGTCTTTTACTTTTTTTTGGAAGATGAGGAACTATGAGACTTGTCATAGCTAGAATTTTAGGTGCCTTTATCTGATTAGTTTTTTATCATTTTTCTTGTATCCCAGCATATCTCTGACATAAGTTTCTTGGGAGAGTGGAAGAAGACAGAAGAAGGGTTAGGATTTATTAGTTTTTCTCTTGTTAAATAAACCTCACAGAAAAGAACGCTGCAAGAAAACTGTGATTCTTTTCTTTTTAATTTATCCTCTAAACCATTGTATAATACAATCGTTTTTCCACAGCAGTCATCAGAAATTCACTCTGTAACAATAAAGAGGAAACATTTTTTTGTACGCTAAACAACTTTCTGCTTAGGGCCTCTAAAATGAAATTAATACTGCACATGTACAGTGTTTTTATTTGGATGACTCTTCAGATTAGGTGAATAAAAGATGTAAGTTTTGTTTAATACAAATATTTTTTTTTTTGTGACTGCTGAATAGAACCCAGCCTCAGAATAGTGCTTTCTTGGGTTGGCTTTTACCTCAATTAAATAATTTATGAAATTTTTTTCTCTTACTAAACAGGGAATTTCAGAAAAAAATATTTGGGGGTTTTCTGCCAAAGGAAAAAAATTAAATTGCCTTTGCTAATTAGAGTGATTAAAGCATAAGAATAATTTATGTAGACAAAGATGATGACCTTGAGAAGTGATGTACTTCAATTTTTGGAATAGGTTGTTTAAGCCAGCCTACTGGCACAGAAGCTTTCTAACCAGTTCAAAAAAATCCCCCAAACACAAGAAACAAGATAGTTTTTTTTTTTGTCCTGTTGTCTGGAGGTGCTTTCCATGAGCATGACATTTAGGCTTGGGGGACCAGGGAACAATGAGAGTCTAGTTCGGTGTGCAGTTGTTAATGTGCCCTTGAAACAATGAATGATATCCAGGCAGTGTGCTAGTCTCTTCTTTTAGAAGTGGTTATTTATATTTATAAAAATCTTACAAGAGATTAAAAGGAATGTTGGTGAGGTGTTAGATCACTGAATGCATTTACAAGAAAGGGAATCCAGGTCCTCTCTGGTTGTCAAACTCCAGCTGACTGAAAGATAGTTGTCTTTTAAGGCAGCAATGGTAATCATCATAGAGACTGCCTAGTGGAACAGCAGAATGTTTTCACATGTCAGCTGGCCCTTGCAGTCCCCCTGCCAATTTATCAGGAGATAAATCTGATTTGCTTTACCAACACCTGAGTGTCTTACCTGGAGCCTATAACCGAGGAGATTCTCAAATTCTTTTGGTTGTAAGAGCAGTCCATTGTCTATAAAGTCCTTATCCTTGAGACATTTGGAGACAGTCCCAGGCAGTCCACATGTGCGCAGAGGAGACTTGGAATTATTGTCCAAAATCATTCAGAACCTTCATCAATACCTTTATCTGTGCAAAACCTCTCCTCACAAAAAAAAAACTCAAAACCAAAAACAAAAGAAACCAAACCCAACAACAACAACAACAAAAAACCAAAAAAACCCTAACCCCCTGCACCCAAAAAACCCAAAGAAAACCCGAACCCTCCCCCCGCAAAAACAACAACAAAAAAACCCCAACTAGCAACGAATAAACTAGAGTTTTTTGGCACCAGAGACAATTGGCACTCATTTTATGAGTGTGTTTTCTCACCATCTCAACCTGTTTATGTCCATTGGGTGTCCTCAGGGTTATGTTTAGACTGTAGCTTCCACTAGCTGTGGTTGTTCCCTCTTAATTCCATAAATAGCAGCATTTTGAGATGATTTATTTTTGGTACTTCAATGGGAAGAGTAATATAGTGAATAATGCACTAACTAATGAGGACATCTCTTAATTTGACAGATTAATGTGACACTTTTTTATTAAAATAGTTGCATCCAAGCAATTTGCTTCTAAGAAGGCAAGTAAATAGGCAAAGCATAAAGGCAGTGTAAACAAAAGGCAGATATTTTAGCTCTGCAGTGATTTTGGGAGAGGTTGCAACTTGATGCAAAACAAAATAGCTCAGCCCAGTTCTATTATGGGCAAATACTGTACAATTCACGTATACAGCTCCTCTGTACAACATTTGCAAAACAAAAGCAACTTCTGGATTTGTGATATGGGAAGGATTGGAAGTTGAATTTCAAAGCAGAACCTGACATTGTATCTAGAAAGACCAGAGGAGGTGAATATATTTTTCATTTATGCTTGCATTTTGTTTCATTTAACTTTGCAGTTAGTTTACAGAGCCAACAATAAAAGGACCTGATAGAAAATCCTATGTCATCTGTTAAACAAGAAAAAAGGCGAACATGACTGAAGGGACTAATAATCTACTGAGGGAATGTAGACATGTATGGAATACAAGGTTTTAATGAAACCACAGGCTACGAGAAAATCCATTCAGTCTAGGTATTGCTCCAAGAAATCAATTTTTTTTTTTGTGAAGTCAATTACAGGCTTGTGACACATGGCATTAGGTAGAGAGTTTTGATAGAAGGAATTATGTTCCAACAGAAAAGCTTGTCCCTCGATAAACTGTGGCTTCATATCTGATGTTGTTGTCAAGACTGACCTCAAAAGGCCTTGGCTGTCTCCTTAGTTGCCAGCTAATATGCTTAAATTTGGAAGTGTACCTTTCGTTGTTATGCTGCAGGTGAGGAAGGACAGACAAAAAAGGTTGAAGTTAAGGAAATACAGACAAATGTTTAACATTGACCCCATAAAATCCAACTGAAGTATTAGCTAGCTGGCTAGGAGAGGTAAAAGTTCCCAAAATGCACCTCAAGCTTCTAGCAAGTTATCTGATAGCTTCTAAAAGGTCTTCATCCATCAGAAAGCTTGAAATATGAAATGCTTAGGGGCAGCGTTCATAGTCCCTGAGAAACAATAAACAGGAGGGGGGATATCAAGCAGGCCTGTAGGAACTTGGCATGTGAGTATTTTTCACCAGTTGATAAAATGATAAGAGGAATTTAGAAAATATTCCTTCTTGTTGAGCCCATTGCAGCGATTTAATGGGATTAACTCATATAGTACAAATAGCTCAACCTTGTCCAAATGCAAACATTTCTTCCTCTTCCATGTTTTTTAGCAATGATCACTTTAATTAGGACTTTCCATGATTCCTGTTTGACAATGGAGTTCTTTCATTTGTTGATCCCTACTCAGATGGTGTTTAAATTGCCAGAAAGTTTTGAAGTTTAACTCAAAAGCAGCTCTAACCTATGATGAAATCTGCTTTACTCCATGTTTGCAAAGATTTCTACAATACTTGGGAATCTTTGCAGAACAAGATGCTTACCTTTGTAAACAAAACTGTAACATATAGCTCACTTGGTGCTTTTTTTGGGTTTGTCTCTTTTACTTTAAAAAAAAAAAATTGAAAACTTCATAGGTTCACATAGGAACTGTGAAGGATAGAGTATCTCCAGAACTGTTAGCCCAATCTAATTCATTTATTTATGAATTATACCTTTATACTTTATCAGAATTATGATCTCCTCAAGGTCAAAACAGCTGCTTTATATACAGGACTGGCTTCTGGACCTCAGTGAAATGGAATAAGTTCTAGTCTGTTTGTCTGTTTTCAAGAAGCGTGTAACTGCAGTTTTCTGAGGAAGACTAGCTTTCAGCATAGAACTGAGGCTACCAGTATAGGAGGTTTTTTGCCTTTGTTCTCATAGCCCAGCCAAAACTGAATCAGTTTGTTCATTATTTAATAATTCAGGTAAAAAACATTTTGGAATTTATTTGTGATTAATGGTAAATGGGGTATTTTCAGAACTGTCTATTCCCAAAGAGTAATCAAGGCCTTATATTTCCTCAATGCCTGCTGCCATTTGGGGCCTGTTCTTTGAAGACAGCAGGCTGGACTAGCACCTGAGAAAGTAACTGTGATTTATTTAGTTACACTAGAGGATCAAAATTGCTGCTGCACACAGCTAAGGTCACGGCAGAAAGAAGTAGCTGAGGGCACAGATCTTTCTTTCATGCTCTGCCAGGTTCAGTAATCCCTGGATTATTCATTTTTCCTTTTCATGGGATAACTCTGCAGATAACTAAATTTTAAGAAGCTTTACTTTATGCTTTGGACTCTACAGCAACCAACCACACCATGCCCCCACCANGTAAAGGTACTTTTAAAAAAAGGACACTTAACACCTGAGTGCACACACAAATATCAGTGTGAATTACATTTTTATAAATTTTTGTGGGAAAAAACCACCAACAAACATGCCAACCAAAAACAAACCCAAAAACCTTCTACAAACAGTCCTCATGGAGGAGACACTATTTTTTCTGGCATATGCACCAGGGCATCATCACTTTGTGCCACCATGGGTTCAAGGAAAGGTATCCCTTCTATTAACCCTCACAAAGTATTGATAGTTGGAGTTGAATTCTTCAGCTGCAGCTGGAGTACTATGGCTTTCAGCAACACCCTGTACTCTTCTTTGCCATAAGAACAAATAAAATCAGGAGAAACATTTCAGAGAAAGCCTAGAACTTTTCTGAGGACAGCCTGCCTAAAAAGCTTCTTCCCTCTCCTGTGTACACTCCTCAGAGTCCATTTCAGGGCTGTTGTCAAGGGCAATTTAAGGGGCATGGCCATGCTTACCTCAGAATCAGGACCATGAATAAGTTGGTTATCATTTTACTTATACAGTCCTGTCTTCTTACCCTTCCATTTCAGACACATGCTTTGTGCTGCATCACCATGTCTTTTTTAAGAACTCACAAAAGGCAGCTACTTTAAACAATTTATTACAGCACAAGTACTTAAGCAAAAGATCAAACTTTTAATTTTCAGCATTTGGTTGACTGTAGTTTGGCTGAAATGTCACTTAAGCAGATTGCTTGAGTGTGTTTCCCAGGCTCTTGGTTCTCCAGAAACTGAAGTCAAAAACACTCTGAAGGCCAGAGCTGACCCACAAGGAAAGGTTAACATAATGGTGGAAAAAAAATCACATTTGGTCTTTTCTTAATCTTCATACAGGTTAGTAATTGGCTCTTTTTCTGTTGAACTACTCCTACCAGATCTTTGCATAGCATTAGATTAACATGTTCCATTTTTACAGTCATTTATTCACGTTTGCATCTTAAAGCTTTTTGCAAATGAGTCAATTACGTGGTGGCAAGTGAACATCAGATGAGCTCAGATAAAACAGCCAGTTTTATTTCTTTTTTATAGTTGTCACTTATCTTACAGGAAAACCTTAAAGTTCTCTTTAAACTGAAGAAACAGATGTGGAGGTTTTCAGTTTCTTATTCCATTTACTAAGATATCATATCTCTATCTCTTTCCTTTCTCATCCAGCAACACAATTCAGGGTCATGTGCTGTGTAACTGACTGGATTTTTTTTTCCCAGATCAAAATGACCACAGGAAAACAAGGAGTTAAGAGTCCAGTATCATTTTAATACATGACAAAGTCAGACTTGTGGTTTTGGTAGATGAAAAAATTAAAAAGGAAAATCTAATTGCATGAATCTTTCCTGTCGAGTGGTACACATCTGGGAAAAGACATGGAAATCTTTCTTCTAGTATTTCTGAATTCAGTTCAAAGTACTGAGACTTTCAGAAACATGGCAATGGCATTTTTCTTGGCACTTTCCTCTGTCCTGCAGCATCCTTTACACTGTTTTGTTTCCCTTTTTTGTACCGTGGGGCAACAGTGTGGTGAGCTGCATGTTTATCGCAAGAGGGTGACAGGAAAGTAAATCTATGCTGTCTACTCCAGTGTACATTAATTAACTTCTTCTAAAGAACACTTCTATACTGACAGAACAGGCAAGTCATAGGAGTGGGAGGGGAAGGAATAAGAAATCAATTCAGAAACAATTCTGTGTTTTGACCTCTCTGAAGGATTCATTTAGCGCTAAGTTACACTCTCTTTTCTGCCTGTTTTCTGATTCTTATGTAACTCTAATGTTTTCCTCAGAAATTAATTTTCGTAATTTGAGGAACAATGAGTTAGTGCTTTGCTTTCCACAGCAAGTTCAAGTTTATAATGCTGTTTTTCTCCATTAATATGACTCTAATATATGCATTTTTATTGCTGTAGTTGTTATTATTATTAATTGCAAGAGTCTCTTTACAAAAAACACTCTAGCATCAGATACTCTTGAATTAGGGTAATAATTAAGAAGAAGTATATTTGTCATTTTGACAATACATGAAAGCTGAAGTATATACTCATCCACATGACTGATTTGACTCATCAAAATCAAAACACACCCTTTCTCTATGACTATCTTTAGCTTTAACATGTGTTACTATAGAAATAGTATCCACACACATCTGTTCTTCTTCAGCAATTTTAAATCTCTTTAATTCATGGATTATCATAAGCTTCCAAGGGGAGTTAACCTCCTTTATCTCTAAAGATTTGAAAATCCTGAAGCAGCTAGACTGTCTTTTACTTACTGCTACAGTAACTTGGGTGCCTGACTCTGACTTTTGTGTTTGTCTTGAAATTGCTTGGATCACACATAACAATATATAATTTATCAACTTTATTAGCTGTTTCTCGAATGTTCAGCAGTGAATTTCTTTTCATTATTGGAAAGATAGTGATAGACTACCTGGACACCTTCAGAATTTCATACCTATTTTCCCAACAAGAATCAGCTTATACAGTCCCCTTAGGAACTGCAGATCAACTTTCCCTGTGTAGCTTCTAAAGACTAAGGCTGTAGCTTACATCACAGTTCCCCCAACTGCATTAAGCTAGAAAGTTAGTCTTTCCAGTGTATATTTCTCATTGATAGTTATTTTAGGTTATCATAAGGACCAGTTTTAAAATGTGGAGCTGGGAGTAATATTAAACCAAGTAGAAATATTTTTCATTTAAGCAAAGATAAAGGAAAAAAATGAGTTTGTGGACTGCTGATTGCCTAGCATCTTCAAATGAAATAGCACTGTAGTATTTCTTAAGTCTTAAGAAAATTGAATTTAATTTTCTGGCATTAAAAATCTCATTAAATTCAAGTTACCATTGACAGTATAGCTTACACATTTAAAGGTGAAAGAGATTATTGTGGGAAAATTGCAACTCCCTTGGAAAAATTCCTAAATCTGTGTGCTGATAAGATAGACTGATAAAAAAGACCAAAAAGAATATGACATCTCAGAGAGGAGAACAATACATCCTCTGATTAGACTTTGATTTACAGATACCCTGTGGAGTTTCTAATCAGAACACATTCAGGTTGCCCTTTATTTGTAGTGTCATAGTTTGCAGCCCAAACCTAATTATTTTATTTGCTCCTTTTGTTACTTCATCATTTATTTTCTCCCCAGGATGATATGACTAATATTCTTTAATAAAGTCAGCAGAAGATGCGAGGGCAGATCTTTAGAAACTGTGAATTTATTACAATCATTTTCTTACTCCTCATCAAGGAGCAGGCTTATTTGTATCTGATCTCCTACTTTTTGCAGCCAGAGACTACTTGATACGACCTAACGTATCTTAATTGATGTGTTTTTCATGATAGGCAGTTACCATAACTTAACAGTGTAGTTTCTAGAAAGTAGTGTCTCTGGTGGGGACCATGTTTTGCCTTGAAGGGCATTTGTACAGAAGCAAATAGATATTTTATGCTATTAGTTGCTTAGGAAAACTGGGCTTTTGCAGTTTCTGAAGAAAAAAAGAATTGCTCTATCCAATTTCCTACCAAAATGGAAATTGATTTCCATGTATTTTTGAAC
Source organism: Donacobius atricapilla (assembly GCA_013397315.1). Classification (NCBI taxonomy): domain Eukaryota; kingdom Metazoa; phylum Chordata; class Aves; order Passeriformes; family Mimidae; genus Donacobius; species Donacobius atricapilla. The sequence goes on from WBMY01009140.1 coordinate 40,702, forward strand.
TGAAAAGTAAGCATTTGGACATTATTATTATAATATAATCAACCATTTTATCGCCTTCTAAAACCAGATCCTTCCACAGCATACCACTTCCCCAGGGTAGGTCACTGCAGTCTTCAGTTTAGTGATCCTTTTCTGTCCCAAGGCGGATTTGGTGAAATTAAAGGGCGTGAATAATTAATGCAGCAACTTCTACATAGAGCAGTACATCAGAGGTACTTTGACTCTCTGCTTTATACTTCTTTTTTTTTAATGTGTTGGTCAGTTTTATCCTTTCAAGCCCACTAGCACTGCATATTTGTGGATCAGGAATATTTCAGAGTAAGGAGGAAATTTCATAGTATTTATTTATCTGGTTCTTTTAGGGTTTTTAATGTCATTTGAGTTTTATCTGCCTGCTCTGAGGAGAGGTTCACTCCAGATCCATTTTTGAAAGTCTCCGGCTCATGCTGAGTCGTGTAATCTAAGCTGCAGGGTAGGCAAAGAGCTGAAGTGTTTTCTGCACCCTACCTTGAGACTTGCCTTTTTTATCTCTTGTGGACTGGATCTGGAAAAAGTTCAACTGCTGCAACTTAAATCATCATCAGTTCTCTTGATGTGGTGTTTTCCTGACTCACAGATGCTTTTGAGAGAGAACTACTCAGATTCACTTTGCCTTAAACCTTGAAAAGTGATTTTGTTCCTTTTTTTTTTTTTTTCGTTTTCTTTTTAACCTGGTTATGACACGGAGAAAAAAGCAAATACATTTAGAAAAACAAACAAACAAACAAATTTACATGACCTAGAGAAGAGAAAGGACATTGGGATAGCAGAAAACTGTAAGTATAATTATTTGCCATTGGTAGAAGCATCAACTGATCGAGTGGTGTATGAATATGCAGTGTTATCAGATGTAGTCCAGGCAGAGTCCGATGTATTTTTCCCTCAGGTGCACTATTTGTGAAAGAGAGAGAGGGAGGAACCTAAACTTGGCAAATGCTGCAAAGAAGTAGGAAGGTACAAACAAAGAGAGATTCAGCGTCGGGAGACAGTTTTATCAGCTGATATAACCCTCCCCAATTAAGTTGCCTGTGACCAGGACTTGTATTTCAGCCATAAATCACATTAGAGCAGGAGCTACCATACCTCAGGGTTATGTTTGGTTTATTCCTTCAAGACTGCACTTTTTTTGGGAAATCAAATTACAGAGGTATCATGGCTTTGAAAAAAAGGATTCATAAAAATGCAGATATTACATTTGCATGCAAATGTTGGGTTTTATTTTAGAAGTCAGTCGCCAGTTGGTTGTGGGATGAGTGAGAGTCACCTGGGTTTGAGCCGTGGGGAATAGCGAGAGGTGGCACAGGACTGGCCTGACCTGTGGATGCACCACGGTGGGAAGTGACCTCCTGAGACTGACCATTACAATACCCCTGCTGGGAGTGGGCCTCTTTAATTTAGGTGCAAGGCATTATGTATTCAAAGACATCCTGCAACACAAGTACTACACAACAGCTTCTGCCAACCTCTGGAACAGGGGAAATAGACAACAAACAAACAGACAACAAAGCAAGTTTAAGTAAGCAATTTACACTACTCACACTCCTGTGGAATCAATGGCTTAGCCACCATTTGAATGACGGGCATTATTTTTGTAGATGTTTTTAGGGATAAAAAAGTAGTACAGGAAATTGCATTCTCAGATGCTGACTGAAACTTCGCAAGAGAGAGAGTACCCATGAGAGAGTACTCATTTACTGATTCTTTTCGTAACAGGAGTTATGAGAAGAATCAGTAATTTACATTTAAATCTGAGTCAAGATGTGCATTGATGTCCAGCTCTCCAGTATAGGATGCTCATGTTAAAACTTTCACGAAGTCAAGCACCAGGTAGGTTTCATCACTTACTCTCTCCTACTTGGTCTCCTGCTCAAGTAAATCTCTGAGCTGCTGTGCCCCAGGTTAAAATTCCCATGACTCAACCTGATAAAGAGAGGAAGGTTATTTCCAGAAGGCTTCTTCATCACAGTAAGATTCTGGAAGTCCTGCAGCATTTTACTGAAGGGGTTTGGGAAGTAGTAATTACACTTTAATTACATATGAAGTTAATGCAGGGCAAGGACAAGCCTCAGTGCTGTATTTTGGTATGCTAGTTGTAGTAAAACTGAGGCCTCTTCTCACTGAGCCATCTAAATGAATGTTAATAAAGTCAACAGTATACACATGTACTGATTTATCCAAAGTTTGAAGGTTAAAATTATACCTGGTGGATTGATATGATTTTTGTTTAACCAGAAGGAAAGCTTGAAACTGCAGTTACCCATGGTTTGACTTTAATGTTTTATGGGTAGAAATGAAGCTGAGGGTGTTGCAGGTGCTTTGCTTTTGAGAAATTATTTTCTTAATGTTTGCTATCTGTGGAGCTAGGCGCTAAGCCTGTTTGAAGTCTTACTGAAGAAAACTATACTGAAATGCCTTTATTTAAAAATTTTGTCAAGATCAAGATGGATGAAAATTGATTTTCTGTCTGAATCAAGGAACAAGAATGACTACTACTTTCCCTTTTTATCATCTGTGCTGGTCCAGTTCCTGAAGTCCATTACTACAATTCTTTGCTTTTATTTCCTCCTTTTTTTTTTTTTTTTCTCAAAAGTAGCTTGTCCATATGCTTTGGGAGAAAAGCTTGACACTGTGCACCTTAAGCTCAATAATATGTACCTTAAATTCTCTGTGCTTAGGCAAACAAAACAAATACATCCCACAACGTATGCCAGAGCCTTCAGACACTCTTATTACTGTCCATGTCAGACTGCCTCAACAACCCTGAGCCAGAGAAGGTGAACCTGTCCCTGTACACAGCAAGAAGAGGGAATTCTGACTGCAATATGCAACGCAATGGCACAGCAACTTCTCAGAGCATAAGCAGGGTTGAAAAACACAGAAAGGACATTTGTCATAGCTAAAAAAATATGCTTGAGTTATATTTTAATTTAGTGGGCTGATGGGGTGTTTTAAGCAAAAGACTAGATACAAACCAGACTCTCCCCATGGATTTAAAAGGATCCTGCTGCTATTTTTTACCTTTATTTTCCACTTCTTCATGCTGTTTCTAACATTTTTTTTTCCGTGTTCATCTCTTTTCCATGCTTTTCTCTGCTTTTTCAAATCCTCTCAGGGATATGCTTGCTGTCAACTGTGTCTTCCCTTGCAGATCCTGCTATGTAGCATCTTCTTCTCAAGCTCTCTTGTTCCAAGGGCTTTAAAACAGCAGAGAAGCAAAGTTTGCCGGTTTGCAGCAATGACACTTTACATGAGACAACAAACTCCTCATTATTCATTAACTGATGCTAAACCTCGGTAAACTTCCTGTGTCACATCTTTGCTTAGTCTCAGGGAACATACTGTGACCCTGCAAGGCTTCTCTCTGCAGAAGCTCAGGAGTTGGTCAGAACTGGTGTATTAGCCCCTGTTTGTACCTTGCCATGTGCAAATTAAAATTAATGCAAGACAGCCGGGAGAAGATGCCCTTACAAAGCACTCCCTGCCCATTTCTATGTTGGTCTCACACAGTCTGTCCCAAAACTTTTCTGTTGTCCTCTCATGTAGCAAGATTGCTCAGCACAGATTTGGGATCACAAAAAAAAAAAAATAAAAAAAAGTAAACAGCTGGAGGTTTGTGGAGAAAACAAAACAAACCGAAACCAAACCAAGCCAAACCAAA
>WBMY01009143.1:0-14030 GCA_013397315.1 Donacobius atricapilla
GGGAGGAGATAAATTTCATACCTTTCTTGTGAAGAACTTAAAAAGCAGAAATACCATTTCTAGATTATAGTAATGAGAACCATTTCCTCTTTTCTCCACTCTTAGGATTTGCATTTATACAGCACCCAAGTTTAATGTTTGAACAAGAAGTGAAGACTCTGTACAACAGCATTCTTTCAGATAAGAACTGTTCAGTAAACTTAAAAATCCAGGTGTTAAAAAACCTCCAGACATACTTGCAGGAAGAGGATACACGTATGCAGCAGGCAGACAGAGACTGTAAGTGCTGAGTTCTTCTGTGCTCATGAGCCCTGCAAAACCTGACTTTGTTGCATATAGTTACTGTATATCTGCGATGAGTCACTTCAAATTGTAAACAGATCAGTAGTATTGTACTGGAAGTATTTTAGAATGATTGAAAAAGAGATATATGCATAGATGTATTATTTACTTCCAAGATGTATAAACACTAACCAGAATTCATAATTGTTGTAATTACGGTAATAATATTCTTTATCAAAAAACCCTCTAAGTTTAATTTGCAGATAAAAAATAGTAAGTGGAACATTTTTTAAAATACTTTGTTAAGCAATTAAGACTTGAATTAAAATGTTGTCTATTTTTTTGATATATATTTATACATTAGACTGTTCTGTGTTTCGTGAGATCATAGACCCATTCTAAGACAGCTGAAATGTGTATTTATTGTGAAACTTAAAGATTGGCATATATCAAATGATGGCAAAATAAGTGGTTATACTATGATGAGTATGCTATTGCTTTTGTCTTTTCTACAGGGAAAAAAGTAGCAAAACAGGAAGACCTGAAAGAAATGGGTGATATTTCCTCAGGGATGAGTAGTTCCATCATGCAGCTATATCTCAAACAGGTCCTTGAGGCTTTCTTTCATAACCAGTCCAGTGTACGCCACTTTGCCCTAAATGTCATTGCACTGACATTAAACCAAGGTCTCATCCATCCTGTTCAGGTATGATAGGCTTTTGTGGTGGGACTTTCTTCTATTCATGTTTTTAGAGGCTTTCACACTTGCTGGATGAATTTCCAGGTCTTCTACAGTAGTTTCTTACTGTAGTAAGAGGCCTTTACAGAAGGCATAATTTGAAATCTGTTTTATGTTGTTAGCCCACAAGATTCCAAATGCTTATCTATTTTTGGATTAAGATGTAAAAGCCCATGCAGTACCTAAAGAGCATGCAGATATGTACATTAGAGCACATTTCTGTTACAACTTTGAGGTATATGCCAAAATGTTTTATTTAGTTCTTTATGCTGTGTCAGCTTGCTTCCACCTTAATCCCTATATCCTCCAAACACTATGGAATTCCACAGTCAGTGTCAGAATTTCAATCGTCATCTCCATCATTATTTGCTTACATAATGTTTTGTAATTAATTTTTGGTGCTGCAACCATTTCACGTGTTCAGTCAGAAGTGGGTTTTTGGGGGTTTTTTAAATGCAATTTTCTGTATTTTAAATTGACTCTAGAGTTTGAGAAAAGGGAACCTGAAACCTCACAACTTTGTTAGTCTGCTGGTGTCTCATAGTATTTTGTTCTATTTACTTGAAAAAAGGGTAGCAAGTTGCATAGACCTTCCTATTCTAATTTCTGTAGTAGAAACAAAGAACAAAGACTGAGAAAGAGGTACAATGCCTCTGAATAACCATTTCATTTGTTTTTCAAGTGTGTGCCATACTTGATTGCTATGGGCACAGATCCAGAGCCCTCTATGCGAAATAAAGCTGACCAGCAGTTGGTGGAAATAGACAAAAAATATGCTGGGTTCATTCACGTAAGTAATTCTAATTAAACGTATTACAAAATACTGTTATGCGCTCTAGTGGTTTAACACTTGAATATGCTTCAGCTTCAGAAAAGGAGTATAAAGTAAAAAATAAACAATAACTGTAAGCAGTTGTAAAGATTACTCTTTCCCCTGTTCTGAAACAAAGGATAATATAATTTTAAGTGTCTCTTCTAGTCCAAAATTTTCTCTAATTTATGATTCACAGAAATATTTCCCCACTAAATAGTACTTAAGAGCCTTTATTTGATAAGAGGCAAGACAAGTGACAGGAACATGATGTTTAGCAGTGATTTTCCTGTATCAGTGGACTAGATAAGAAAACACTATTTAACAGTCAATAGAAGTCTTTGGAGTATATATATTAGAGTGTGCAAGGCACCAAGGCTTTATAAATTGTAATCTAAGCAGAAGAAGCATAGGAAGCTATTAACATCTGACGAATCTTGCTGAAAGGAAAAATTAAGGGCTATGTGACTTTGTGGAGTTTAGGCATAGTGCCAGTTCTGCTTGAGATCTGAAATTAAGCTGCAGCATTCTCCTTATTTTGGAAGATCCCAGTCTAGGTTCAGTGTGTGTACTATGTTGTAAGACTTCTCACGTGTCCTTCCTTGTATTCCAGTGCATTTGGAGCATTGCACTGGTGGTGGCATCCAAACAGATAACTCATCCTTTAAGTGAAGGCTAGCAGTTGGAATTTGCTGTGGTAGGCAGCTGGGATTTAAGATAGGATATAGACACATAGACAACTTCGCTGAACAGCAGCAGAGATAGTACAAGGACAGCTGGCTATGCAGCCTAACTAGAGATTCAGTTTGTTCTGAAACTAGAGAAGGACCACTGAAATGAATAAAATCAACTAGAATGTATGCAAAAAAACCAACCAAACAAACAACAACAAAAACCCCCACAAAAAACCCACAAAACCCAACACACTGATTTTCTCTTTGTTGTCCTATTTTACTCATATGGATTCAGTTATTGGTTTCACTACAGGGGATAGCAAGCATATACATGTGGTAAAATGGTAAAATATTCTGTTTCATGTATGAAAAAAATTTTAATGCTCCTGAAAATTGCTTAATTGAAATACCTGGCTATAGTGGATAAACAGACTAGCAGAATTTACAGTCAAAACAGTTCATAACACATTCTGATCTCTGCCACAAGTTGTGTTTGACAGCTCAAATCCGTTTGCTGCCTCAAAAGGTGCAAACTCAGTGTGTGTTTTAAATTTAAATTTAAATTTCAGATGAGCATCTCTTTAAAAGGCTTCAGTTGTACTGCTTTGGAAGCAATGTTTTGAATAAAAATAAATATATTTCCATTTCAGATGAAAGCAGTGGCTGGTATGAAGATGTCTTACCAAGTACAACAGGCAATTAATACCTGCCCAAAAGATCCTGTGAGAGGTTTTAGACATGATGAATCATCTAGTGCACTGTGTTCACACCTCTACTCCATGATTCGAGGGAACCGCCAACACAGAAGAGCCTTTCTTATTTCTTTACTCAATCTCTTTGATGATACTGCAGTAAGCACCACATTTCCTTCACTTAAAAGAAGTTAAAATGCAGCATTACAAGCTTAAGTTTTTCTTTTATGGTTTATTTTTATGACATTATTATTGATAGCCTTTTCCCCAATGTACTTTTTTTGCTTTCTAATATAAGGTGTGTAATAATATTTTAATGTGTTCTAATATTTAGCTGTGTAATAGAATGCATGTTGCATCACTCTGTACCTTTTTATACTCATTTTGGACTGATCGGAAATAATATATATTCAGATATAACTAAATTTTGCATGTATGGAAGTTGTTTAGAGTGGGTTTGGGAGCTATATAGAATAGAAATTGTGATCATGTTTTTTGCTGTAGACTGTTAGGAACACTGCAGAAGTATATGAATTCAGGATATTTCTACATGTATTGATGTGTAATTTTTTCTTTAACTTCCAGAAAACAGAGGTCAATATGCTTTTGTACATAGCAGACAATCTAGCCTGTTTTCCTTACCAAACACAGGAAGAGCCACTGTTTATAATGCATCATATAGACATTACACTATCAGTTTCTGGTAGCAACCTACTACAGTCATTTAAAGAGGTATGTGCATTTATATTTTAGTATATTTATGATGGTGGAAACATAAGCTTCTCTATAATGTGGACAATTTTTCAGTGAGTGCAGTACCTTTATTATTGTGTGAACCAGTTGCATTACTTGGCATGTAAACAGTAGTCAAAAAACAAGCAACACTGTCTGTTCTGACCTGTATGTGGTTTGACACTAGTCAAAAACTTTACTTACATTGCTGCTTATATTATTAAAAAAAGAATGAAGAATTGTGTGATCAAATCTATATTGTTTTCCAATACGGCTGAATAACAGTTAATTGTATGCATCGGAAAGCACAGGACCCTAGAATCACCATGGAATACTCGTTTGTTGTGGTTGTTTGTAGAATTTTAGTAATAAAATCCACTTGGTAGTTTATTTTGTTGTCAAGTAGCTGATGGCAGTTGCATTTGTATTGCCTGAGAGATTTAAAATACATTGTTTATTGCAAGAGAGGGATGGGCAGTGTTTCTCTTAAGGCAGCGCAGAAGAACCTGTACCATGATAGAGTGCCTGTTGTTATGGCAACACACGAGCCTGTTAGTGAGAGGCCTCTGCTTCTTAAAGCCTTCAGTAACTCCCTTTTCTGAATGACTATTACAGTAGAAGGTGGAAATTGTCCGGAAGCAAACCAGTTTCTAGAATGTCCAGTTTGACTAGTAAATACAGAGTTGATGCCTGAAAGTTCACTGTTTGGAAAGCACTGTGCTTCAAACTCTCACCCTACCAAAGCTGATTTTTAATCTGCTAGAAAAATACAATACATTCTTCAGGTTGAGAACCATTGTGTAGCACCCAGCACCAAAAGGATGAGATCCTGCATCTGAGAGTCTGTGTCTGAGAGTCTGTGTCCTGAAAAATCATACTATGTGCAGTATAATGCATGTGTGAAATTCTGTACATCCACAAGTAATCTTAGAACTAGTCATAGAATCATAAAACGGCTAGGGTTGGAAGGGACCATAGAAGTCACCTTGTTCCAACCCTCTGTTATGGGCAGGGAACCTTCCACTATACTAGATTGCTCAGAGTCCCACTCAGCCTGGCCTTGAACACTGCCAGGCATAGGGCAGCTGATTATTATTAATCATTATTAATTTATTATTGATATGATCACTTTGGTCAGCAGTGTAATTAGTATCATAGAATTTTAAGAGACAAGCATTTAAAACCAGCTTAGACACCAAAGTACATGTGGAAATCTCCATGATACACAGAAATTATATTCAGGTGAAAGAAAACCAGCATTTTCTTCCTGATTTATTGTGTTCGGCCTTCTACTCAATTTTGCTGTCACTGCTAATGAACTTCAGCAGTCTTTTAGTGATAACATACCGGGGGAGTGCCTATTGTTTCAGTTCCTTCTGTATGCACCTTGCAAGAAAATCTGGGTTTTGGATAAATTTTTCAGTATCTTTTTGCCATAATTAATTTTAAGACCGTAAAGTTATAAATTTATAACATTGTTTGGAGAATTCTCACTAATTTAAGCTAGTAATGATTTTGGACAGATTATTTTAGGAATATACATGAAATTACTTACCCTAATTTTGGAATGTGAATTAACTTCTCTGTCTTACAGTCTATGGTGAAAGACAAAAAAAAGGAAAGAAAACCTTCATCAGACGAGGAGACTGAGAGTGACAGTAACAGTGGTAGTGGGAGTGAAAGCGAGGAGGAAGCTTCCAAGCCTAGGAGGTTACGGAAACGGGTGGACTCTGATTCAGATTCTGATGAAGAAAATGATATAAATGCAGTGATGAAGTGCTTACCTGAAAATTCAGCTCCTTTAATTGAATTTGCTAACGTCTCCCAAGGCATATTATTACTTTTGATGCTGAAACAGCATTTAAAGAACCTCTGTGGATTCTCTGATAGGTAAGGCTATTTAGATAATGGGACATCTGTTATGCAGTGAGTTATTTAGAAGATTTTTCCATTTATTTAAGTTGATGGGAACTACTTGTTTAAGCAATACATTTGTGTAACAAAGAAAAAAAATTACTCAGTTGAGCTTTGGCTTAAGAAACGCCAATTATCTAATTTCTTACAAGGCTATCTGTTGTGTATGGAATGATTCAAAGATAAATACTTTCACTGGAGATTTTAAAGGCCTTTTGTTCAAATTACTGTGAACTTCCCTCAAAAGGTCTTCTCTTTTGTTTTCTTTAAACAGTAAAATTCAAAAATATTCTCCATCTGAATCTGCAAAAGTTTATGATAAAGCTATAAACAGGAAGACAGGAGTGCATTTCCATCCAAAACAAACTTTGGATTTTCTGCGGAGTGATATGGCTAATTCTAAGATCACTGAAGAAGTGAAGAGGAGTATAGTAAAACAGTACTTAGATGTAAGTAAAATTGCTTTGCAGAAAGTCTGAAATTCCTTAACAGAGCATAAACTTGAAAATACATTTCAAAATCTTAAGTTCCTTGTTATCGTATGTGATGTGTGGATCTTCCTTTCAGGATGTCTAGCAGGACTGTATTTCAAAGATTCCTAAGAAGTTTAAACTCAACAATAATTAATTTCAGCTAAAGGATATTCATCTTTATGGAGTGTTTTTCTATTTCTGCTATCCATGTTGTATACTTCTCCCTATTACTTGTTCACTTTATTCCTGACTCTTTCCGTCATGGGAACAGAGACTGGATGTGGTTTATTAATTGTCCCTCACCCCCACCAATAACAGTTAGAGAAAACTTGACATTTGGAAAACACAAGAAGAAAGCTTTTGTGTATCTACAGAGAAAAAATCAGGAAGTTAAGTTTGTAGAACACAACATAAGCTGTTCAAGTTGTCTGCTGTTTTTTTACCCTGTTTCTTTATGTTGCTACTTGCTTCCAACATAACATTTCATAATGTTATGTGATGCAAATATCAGTGTTTAAACTGCAAAGGGAACTGATTTTTTTTTTTTTTTAATAGTTCAAGCTCCTTATGGAACATTTGGATCCTGATGAAGAGGAAGAAGATGGAGAGGTGTCAGCTAGCACAAACGCTCGGAACAAAGCAATTACCTCGCTGCTTGGAGGAGGCAGCCCTAAAAACAATGCAGCTGAGACAGAGGACGATGAAAGTGATGGGGAGGATAGAGGAGGAGGCACTTCAGGGGTGAGGCGGAGGAGGAGTCAACGTATTTCGCAGCGTATTACGTAAAATGATTTTTATGTGCTTATAAATGTCAGTTTATTATATTAAATGTACACCAAGTAATGTAATCCACATGAAAAAAAAAGCATTTTGTAGATAGAGATTCTCTACTTAACCGTTTATACAACTTTTGTAGCAAGTTTAACAGAAAANCTACTTAACGGTTTATACAACTTTTGTAGAAAGTTTAGCAGAAAAGACAATAAAAAAAAAACAAACTAGAAAATGAGATTTATCCCGTATAAAAGTTATTAATTTTCCTTTGGAATGTACTGTGTGTTATCCTTTTTATTGTTGCCAAGTTTTTATGTAGCTTTATGATTCATGTGTATATATAATTTTATATATCAATAAGAGATAAAGACACGGGTACAAATTAAGAGTATGTGGTTTTACAAGGATATGTTAACCCCTTGGCGCTGGCGGTCGCGGTGCGCCTCATTACCGGCAATGGAATGTGTGCCGGGGAATCCCAACTCCCGGCGTCAAGGGATTAAAAGCAATAAAAGCAATAATTTCACTAAAGTTCTTTTGTGTAACACTTGGTCTTTTTTCCCCCCAATGTTTTAGTCATTGAGAAGGTCAAAACGAAATTCAGACTCTACAGAGTTGGCAGCACAGATGAATGAAAGTGTTGATGTCATGGATGTCATCGCTATTTGCTGTCCAAAGTACAAAGATCGACCACAAATTGCAAGAGTAGTACAGAAAACCAGCAATGGCTTCAGTGTTCAGTGGATGGCAGGCTCCTACAGTGGCTCCTGGACTGAGGCTAAGCGCCGTGATGGCCGCAAACTGGTGCCTTGGGTAGACACTATTAAAGAGTCAGACATTATTTACAAAAAAATTGCTCTAACAAGTGCTAATAAGCTGACTAATAAAGTTGTTCAAAATTTGCGATCGCTGTATGCTGCCAAGGATGGAACTTCCAGCTAATGCATTTGTACACACAGCCAAATTTACAGGAATTGAAATAACAGAAAAACTTGAAATATCAACTTTCTGGCAAAAAAAAAATCAGTTAAATGAAGAATAAGAATGGAACCTGGGATGCAGGAAAAAAAGAAGGAAATATTTGGTAAACATTTATGTGGGAGCTTCCTTCGCTGTTGTGCAGCAGAAACTTCTCAGTTCATTTTTACTCCCACTGTATTATAGTTTAACAAAAAAATTGTTTATATCTTGAAAAAAAACCTTTCTGTTTAAAAAAAATAAACAAGTGAATGTTGGAAATTAGTCTGTTAATGTTCTTAATAAAGTGTTCTTGGAGTTTAACCTAGCAGCGGATGGCTTTCTTTAGCTTAGCCCAGTTTCCAGGAAAGCATTGTTTTTCCAGGCTGTAAAGTGGCAGAATCTCCTGGATATATAATTTATTCTGTTGAAGAAAAAAAAAAACCAAAAAAAACCCGCATGCAGTATCTATGACCTATCTGCAGGAGGAGTTTTTGTAAATGTAGATTTTGATGTATTAGGTCACCCTGAAATAATACAAGAAAAGGGATCCCCAGCAAATCTGGTGGAACGAATACTGCAATAAATTTTTTTACTTCTCTTTGTTACTTGTCTGTTTCCATTTGAATTTCTTATTGTAAAGATCTGTTTAAATCCATTTATATTATTTTGCAGTCTTTTATGTAAAATTTACTATATCAGTGGTTTTCAAAACAAGACATAAAATAATGTTTATACAGTTTGTATAGGCTGACTTCTGAATAATTGGTATCTTNACTATTGAAAGCTTTCAGAAGCATTTGTTTTGACTACGTTGCCACAAGCCTTTCAAAAGCAGTTTGCCTTTCCAGAGAGTAACAAAACCAGCAGATTTGCAAACAGAAAAAATCTAAAACAACTGAACTTTTTAGGGACATATAAACCCTGCTATGTTTTCAAATATGTTTATCTAAAACAGTTGCTCCTTATTAAGTAAATCTTTCTCTTATGTTTATTTTCTTTTATGAATTTAATCTGTGATAGGAGGTTATTTTTATGAAACTGGCTTGCAAAATTCTAATACATTATTAGTTTTGTGAGGAATAGTATCAGTATTCCAAAATATTCTCATGTAGAGAAAAAGCATTAAACCGAATTGATTAATAACTCCTCTGAATCTAGTTAGTAATTGTTCCCATGGGAAATGCCTTTTTACTGTTTCACCACTGGAATTTTTCTAAACAGAAATATTTTCTCACCTTTTAGTTTTCACAATTAATGGTGTTTTCTTAATGGTACAAAAAGCCACATCTTAGCATAAGATGGATGTTGTTAAAGTAGGGAGAAGCAGAAAAAGCAGAAGTCACTCCTGCCGTTCTGGAAGCAGGACATTTTTGTACCAAGCAATGAAATACTGTATTTCTCAGGGCCAGGAGCAGTTTTTATAGTGGGAGTTTCATATTTTGAGAATATGTTGTATGATATGTCACATTACTAGTAGAAAGAGTTAAAAATACTTCAAAAGGAAACTACTGAATGATTAAGAAAAATAATTTCATACAGATGCAGTCTTAAATGAAGTTGTCACTAGTCTGTTAGACATTTCTGATGCTATTTATATTACAGAATCTTATTTTTAATAGGTAATACAAATGTTTCCTTGTTCATAAACAATGTTTCCTGGTCATGTGACTTTTCCAATAGCAAAGAGTGGCTTTTTATTTCAAATTGTTTGGTATTTATTAGGATAAAATTATCAGAAATAAATTATAATTAAACAATAGAAACCTGAAGTCTAAAGCTGTCTCAGTTGAGAGGATTTTGACCATTACTATATTGTGTAATATGTCAAAGGGCATACATGCTCCTTGATGGTATCTGTTAGCTATACTAAATAATATAAACTTATAAAATTAATTACAGATTATTGAATAAGATTTTCACTAGTTAAGAATTGAATTTTCCCCTTCTGTACTACCCAGAGTAATATCTAGTTTTGTTTTGCCTATCACAAGCATTAAGATTACTTGCTGTGGGAAAAAAAAAGGTATCAGAGTTCATTTTTGGGAAACAAATTCCTCTTAGCTATGTATAACATGGCCTGATTATTTTCAGATATCTGAAAGAGAAAGCCCAAGGCTGCAGCTGTAATCCATGCAGTGCTCAGTCTCTGAGTAGCAGTCATGGGTTTTACCAACATGAACCACCTTATTGACAACAGCACGTACCAAGATTAGGGGTTTTTTTAACATAAAAAAAAGTTTGTAAGCAAAGTGTTGCATTGCAGTAATTGACTCATTTTACCCCTTTGTGTTTACATAGCCTTCTAGCATTTTTTTCACTGTATGGATACAGATTTTTACATACATAACTATAATGATTATTGGGGTTTTTTGTCCTTGAGTACAAGTTCTGTACATAGAAACTTGTTGCAATAGCTTACCTAACAAAGGGTATTTTCAAGCTTTTAGAATTAATGCTAACCATATTGTACTCTTTTAAGAAAACACAGACAACCCCACAATCTAAATAAATTATTATTATCTTCAATCTTCCACTTCAATGCTGTAAAATTGCAGAATAATTATTATTTTCATTATCTGCTGCTATAAAAAAATCACAATTGTTTATGACAAAACTTTACAAATATTTTTCTAAATGATTCAGTATGCCCTTCTGTATTTTTTTAAGTTCTCTATTGTTTATATTAACAGCTCCCAACATGTATAAAGGTAGGTGTGGACAATATTTCGCATAAGTACTTTAGTGAGGTGTGGCCATTAAAAAGCTATTTAAAATTTAAATCAAACTGGAACCTTTGTTTTGCTGTTGAGTCACCAGTGAGAATATTTTCACTGTGAAATAATTGGACTGTGCTAAACATTAGCTCTAACACAAAGTACCTTTTAAGACTGAAATAGTTCTTAAATGTATTTGTGGCTCATGACAAAAAAACAAAATTCTGATCGGGTCTGACTCATCTGGTGCTAGTTAAATAGAAGGATGTTCTGCCTAAATGCAGGTGTAATGCTCTAGGGTAATGAATGGATCGGTTCAATTGATCTTTACTGTAAAGATAAAACATTTTAACTGAGCCACAGACAGATGTTAATGGAGGTGAACTCAAACACCTAATGCTTTTGTTATGTGCCCAGCACTCCTAAGTTTCATGTGATAGATAGAAATAGCAAGAACCCGAGGCACAAATTTTCTTCCACTCACTGAAGAGTCACACTGTCATGGTTTAACTAAGCACCAAATGGATGCCACTCTCTCCCTTGGGTGTAATGGGGAGAAAATCATAAGGGTAAAAGCCAGAAAACTCCTGGGTTGAAAGACAGTTTTACAAGGAAAGCAAAAGCATCACACACAGGCAAAGCAAAACAAGGAGTTCATTGAGACCTTCCCAAGGGCAGACAGGTGTTCAGCCACCTCCAGAGCAGGGCCCCATCCTGTGGAATGGTGACTTGGGAAGATGAACACCATCACTCCAAATGTCCCCCCCCTTCCTTCTTCTTCCCCCCACTTTACATACTGAGCATGATGTCATATGGTCTGGAATATTCCTTGGGTCAGTTAGGGTCACCTGTCCCAGTTGTGTCCCCTCCAAACCTCCCACACACTCCTAGTCCCCTCCCCAGTGCAGCTGTACAAGGAGAAGAAAAGACGTTGGGTCTGTGAAAGTGCTGTTCAGCAATAATGAAAACATCCCTGAATTATCAACATCACAAATCCAAAAATGGAATGGCAAGTTTTATCAGTATTTCAGTGACTATTTAAAAAATAGTTTTGACTTGAAAAGAGTTTTTCTCCATAACTACACTTAGTGAAGCTGTGTTGAAATGCAGGGATTGAGAGACAGACTGCTATGCCAGAAAAGCCAGTTTATTACACAAGTTCACCAGTACTTATAGGTCTCTATGTTCTGTACAAAATTTTCCACTCTGACCCCTTTGCCCTTGTTCCCTTAGTAACACAATCTTTTCGGTTATCAAGTCCTTGTTACATTCTTGTGCTCGCACTGTCCTTGTTACATTCTCTCTCATCAGAGCGGTCAGCGTCACCAGACATGGTGTCTTCACTTCTGTTCTTGCCTTGTCCCAGTTGTGTCCCCTCCAAACCTCCCACACACTCCTAGTCCCCTCCCCAGTGCAGCTGTACAAGGAGAAGAAAAGGCTTTGGGTCTGTGAAAGTGCTGTTCAGCAATAATGAAAACATCCCTGAATTATCAACATCACAAATCCAAAAATGGAATGGCAAGTTTTATCAGTATTTCAGTGACTATTTAAAAAATAGTTTTGACTTGAAAAGAGTTTTTCTCCATAACTACACTTAGTGAAGCTGTGTTGAAATGCAGGGATTGAGAGACAGACTGCTATGCCAGAAAAGCCAGTTTATTACACAAGTTCACCAGTACTTATAGGTCTCTATGTTCTGTACAAAATTTTCCACTCTGACCCCTTTGCCCTTGTTCCCTTAGTAACACAATCTTTTCGGTTATCAAGTCCTTGTTACATTCTTGTGCTCGCACTGTCCTTGTTACATTCTCTCTCATCAGAGCGGTCAGCGTCACCAGACATGGTGTCTTCACTTCTGTTCTTGCCTTGAGTTTCTCTCCCCCACGGTTTTCACTGTACCAGGGCCAAAAGGTCTGCAGAGCTACCCAGTTCAGCTTCTGTAGCTGTCCGGTCTTCCACATTGAAAGGCTTGTACTTTTGTTTTCAAACAAAAGTATCCTGGTTCCTAAAAGCTAAACCATGATTTAACTGATTTCCACCTCCCCACGGGATTGACTATTAAACAAAATCCTACTTATGGGTTTGTAAGGTAGACTGACTTTTGGAAGCTGTAGTTATTGAATTATTAAAATATCAATATCAATCTAATATCAATATCTAACTTTTATGGACAAAAACTCTCTAAGAGTTTAAAGTTAGAAAGTGTATGTTTATTATGACGCCGGGCAGCGCGTGGGAAAACTTCCTAATGTGCACTGCGGAGATCACAGGTGATTACAAAGCCTTTTATTTACAAAAGTGTTGAATACACAAAATACAAATGCATATTCATACCCCTGTCACTTCCCCTTCTCTGCTTTGTATGCTAATTAACAAAAAAGGCTATTAAGCATGCGTGGTTTATTACCTGAAATGGGTCAGAGGTCTATTCTGGGGAGGAGTCATCCAAAATGAGTAAAATGGGTCTTCCTTGTTCTGACCTTTCTACCTTTTCAGTGCATATGTGGCAAATGAATCCTTGGTAGAACTTATAGTTTCCTGTGTTCAATGGGTTTTTTCCGAGCAATTGTTTTGTGTTCCTGAGATCTATTTATCACATTCTGTTTTCATTACAAGCACAGCTACACAAACATAAGGTTGACAAGCAATGAGTTACTAGATCTGGGATAGCTTATCTAAGATCCGGCTTCTGTTAACTACGAACAAAGCTTATCTATCTACTTCAGCTAACTCAGCAACATCTAATTTAACTATAATCTTAACTTTCCTAAAGTCCTTGATTCTACAAAACTAATGTCTCATTCCCCACTTTTTCTTTGAAATGAGTAAATTCCTTTACTCAGTATAGTCTTCCTTATCTAAGCAGTTCAGCTAGCGTCTCTCAAGACTAAGCTATATGCCTTTGATAGTGATGTTAAATCTGCCACTCGTTGTAGCATCCTCCAAGTCCAAACAAGTATTACAACTGATAACACTAAACTTATGCTAACCAAAATAAGCAACACAATTATAGGGTGGATTAAGGCATTCAGTATACTGGTTGCTGTCGGTGACCACCCAAAAAGCACATCCCACCAATGATGAGACAAATGTTCCTCAAGCCTTTTGAAAACCCCTTTGATGGTCTCTGTATCATGGTGTATCGCAATTAATATCTTTTTCTCTCCATCTCTAATTTCTTTTAAAATTTCTCTCAATTCATGGTGTTTCAACAATTGAGTAACTAAAGTAAAATTTATTCTTATGGGTACAGGCAGTATCTTCT
>WBMY01009144.1:0-43272 GCA_013397315.1 Donacobius atricapilla
TTTCGTGTCCTACCGTGACAGTCTATTCTAGTATTTCTTCCTAAAGATTAGCAAGCATAAGGGTGGGTTCTTGAGAAAGGTAAGAATAGATTTAGGATAAGCTTTATAAACAACTTGGAACGATGGCAGTCTGTTAAGACTAAGCTTCAAAAGGCAGGTTATTAATCATTTTATGTGAAAGCATGCTGGCCAGTGTTCCTTAATACTTTTTCATCAGTTTATGGCTTTATTCTTATCAGATATACTATTGGTATTGGTATTGGTATCATTATTGATAATTTATTATAAAGACAGCCTCTGGAAGTGTCTATGTTGGCCCTAAAGTCACTAGCAGACTATATTGGAAACCCTGGTTTGATTGATAGATTAAACAAATAATGAATTTTCCCAGTTGCTGAAGCTCAGAGAAAATACTTTTACCTGCTCATCTATGCCTCTTTGAAGTCACAGACATTAGTAATTTTTTCTCGTTAGGCTAAATTAAAGCCTAATTTTTTTCTCCCAACCTTCACACACTCCAAAGGAGCTAAAATTTAAGATGCAATTAACACAGTCAGGCAACAAAAATGATTATTCACTGGTATTCCCATTCTGCAGCTGGCAAATGTGAACATATGAAATGTGTAGTGGCTGATAATGGTACTAATGGAACAGATGTCTTTTCATACTGAATCTGCCAAAAAGAAAGAAAAAAATTTGATTTTTTGAATCTGCTTCTGTATGATTCATTTGATGCCCCAGTAGACATCTTAAGTAGCAATACTTTTTGAAGATTCCTTGCGAACTGGCAACCTGACCATGGAAAAAGACATAATCTTGGAATGAAGAAAACTCTTGGCATTTACCACCTTAGCTTAATTTCCCCCTTCTAAGACCTAGTTTATTCTAAAAACAAGTCCCCAGCCTCAGCTGAATGGAGCACATTCCCCATTTTCCCTCCATGCCTTAACCCAGGTCTCTTGCCATCTTCTTCACTTCCTCGAGTTTACAGCATACCAGCTGATAAGTGGCTCTGTGGGACAGGCACTTGGTATCAGCACCTGTGCGAAGCCACAGTCGTGCCTGCACTGCTGTATTGGGCAGACCATGCCCTGTAGCATCAGAGCACTGACACTCACTGTGTTGGGCACCAGCCAGGCCAACGCAGCAACCCTTCCGGGTAGGGTACTGTTTCCATGTCTCCAAAGCTACACGGCAACAAAGGCCATCTTTATGAATTTTCACATCACATTCCATCAGATTTGAAAGTTGAGCATGCCTGTGAAATTCTGGGTCATTGGCAATGTGGCTGAAAAGTGGCAGAAATAAAGCAGTTATTTTTAAAATATTTGTGAAGGTATACTATATCCTTTTACTTGTGCCAAGACAAATCTCAGAAGTCTGCAATGTTCTATTCTGCTCCTGGTGAGGCTCCAAAGACTGAAAGCATATCTTACTGGTCAGAATTAGCAGCCAGAGAAAATGAGAAGTTTCTTATGGGAATATTGAGGGGGTGGAGTAGGGAATAGCCTCCATAGGATCACTTGGAGGGGGCTGAAGCCAAGTTTTAGAAATCATATAAAAACTCGAGACTCAGTTACACAGAATACAGGAAAACATTAAAAAAAAAAAAGTGCTAAAATGAGAATCAGAAAGGAAGATAATTTGATTTCCAGGATTTTCAGAGTGAAGGGAGAATTTCCAAGATTCAAGAGAAACTCAGCTTACTCCTCCCACTGATTTTTGGTGTAAGTATTATACAGCAGGTTAAGAAGGTGAGACCAAGAACAACCATGGACATGTTCGAGAGAAGGACCTGGAATAAATACTCCTTCCTGCTCAGTCTGGCCTATATCTCCACCTCCCACACTGAGACACTCTGACTCCTTTTCTGCTTTCAGCTTGCTTCATTCGCAACAAAAAAAAAGTGCGAACAGATGCTTTTGGCATGAGAAATTTTCCAGACCACCTCTTCCACAATCACAACTGCCTCCCACACTGTGACTAGCCTGGGTCTTCAGAGTTCAAGCTGCTCCCATTAGCTACTCCCTATACAGTTTTCAAGCTGTTTTTAAGCTGTTCACACAAGCATTCTCAAGTAACCTCAAAAGACCTTCTGCTATTACAGTTGACTAAAAAATGCACCACTGATGACCTCTAGAGTAATATTATTATCATGCTGTTCATTATTGAAAAAGGAAAGAAAAGTTAATGTTACCTACTTTACAATGCTCAAATATGATGTGGACATATTCCAGACATACAAGAATCCCACTTCCTGTGACTGAAATAAATGACAATCAGTATTTGAAAGGAAAAAGTTCTGCTGGCAAAGAGACAGAACTGTCCACTTGGGTTCATTGCTGACAGACACTGATTCCAGGCCTATGACACCACACACATGTAAACACGTAAGATGAATAGCACCCAGGAAAACAGTAATCTCACCAAAATTAATTATTCCTTTTAGAAGGTGAAATACTTCCCCCCAAATTTTTTTTTTTTTCCAATCTGAACTTTCCCTGATGTGCTGTCCACTTGGACCAGCCACTTTTCCAAAGCAATTCCCTGGCACTGCTCAGGAGAGGCCAAGGACCATTCTTAGTGGGCAGCACCCCTCAGGCTAGTGATATAGGGACAGGATTTAGCACTAAGGATGCTCACTGTTCATTCCTACGGGCCTCAGTCTCTGAAAAGTAATAAATAACTCCAGATAACCATTCATTGTCCTCATGCAGATACAAAAATTACACACTGCATATCTCAAATTAGTTTTGCTTGCATGCCAATTACAGCATTTTGCAATTTAAAGTTTTATATTTTAGCACTTAGGAGGAAAAAAATTGACTATTCCATACCTGAGTATTCAATATGAGGCAAAAATAGCTGGATTCTGGGTTTTACTGCAAGTCAGAATTGTTAATGATATACCCTCTTTTCACAGTCTTGGCCGAAAGCCTGTCTTTTTTGCTTCTTTATACTGACTGGCAACATTATGGGTCCTAGGGACAGAATTAAATCAATTCTTTTCTTGCTAGCCTGAGATATTCTTTCCAGGAGAATTGCTGGCTGCCTAGTGCTATCCAGATTGAGTTGAGGATGTCATGAATTTATCTTTTTTTTTTTTTTTAACTAAGAAAGAAATAAGGTAACTATTTTGGGAAACTCCATCTGTGTTAGTGCTACCATGATTAGAGATGGAAATGCTTGAACTGTCTTATTCCTCATCGTATAAGAAGAGATATCAGCAGAAAGGGCAACACACAGGTTGAACATACTCCTGTTTCTGTATCAAGAGGTTGACTGGGGCACTGAGGCAGGTCCTCCTCTTCAAGCTATCTGTGAGAAATGCTAATGGTCCAAATCTACTCCTCTGGCTCTGTACATTATTTTAGCTTTGCCAATCAACTGCAAGCCTCTCCACTCTACCTTGAAAATTATTAAGTTTTATTTAAATGTTAAAACAAATGACATAAGAAGAAACACAACTTAAAATTAATCACAGAATTGTAGAATGGTTTGTATTGGAAGAGACCTTGCAGATCATCTAGTTCCAACCCCCTTGTCCTGGGCAGGGACGCCTTCCACGTTGCTCAAATGACAGGACAGGTAATGTCCCAGGAGCAGATAGAAGGATTCCTAAGCTAGGGCAGCAGCTGGCAATTGAAGTACATCAGTCCATCAGCATGTATATTGCTCTGTGTTTATACATGGTGGGAACAACAGCAAGGTGCAATAATGGATCCCGTATAAACCACAGTTTGCCTAAAATCATTGTCAGGCATACAAGGCTGCATCAGCCTAGCCCCCCGCAGCTGAGAATGCCAATGTTCCTGTGAATATATAGCAAACTGAAGAAGAACAGTCTCTGTCTAGGCTTGGCATAGAACTAGAACTGGTTAAAGAGGTGAAAACTATTGTGGGCCTAGTTACAAAGTGGCCTCAGGTCACAAATACATGGGTCACTTACCATAGCAATCAAACTGCCTGCCTGAACCCCCAGAGAGAAAACTGAAGTCATTATAGCCAAGAAGCAACGAAAAAATTTCAGTCAAGGGCACTCATCACAAAATAGGTAATAGTATTCCAAAACTTCAGTCTCTTGGAAACACAGGTACTCAACAGCTTATGCACAAGCAAAGCATGAAACAAGAAGTACTGTGCTTGCTATTTGTGTGGCACAAAGTTTAAAGGTAATATGAAGAGTTTAGAAGAAATTATTGTAGTTTTCTGAGTGAAGTGTCAGTAAGTCCTTGTATTTCAGCTCACGTACAGAAATCATTCCCTAGCCAGCATCTAAGCAGTAAGCTAGGGAGGAAATGGGGGCTATATCTGTATATAAGTCCCTCTATATATGTATAAAAGCAGAATGGTTTGCTTCCTTGTTTATGTTCCTAATTTACCTTTGTGAAAGATGTAGGTGCTGCTTCTTCATTTATTTCACTCATTTAAATGATTTCTTAGTAGATGTCTTCTGTACATCTTCTGTCTTTCCCACCCGACAGAAATTAGACTGTACGTGATGACTTATTTTCATAGACTTCTTTTCTTCCAAAATTTTGCAGTCCTCTCTGCCTATGAATTGGGGTTTTGGGGGAGGTTTTCTGTTTGTTTTGGGGCATTTTTGGTGTTTTGTAAAATTCTATTTTACTTTGGGGTTAGGCCAACAAAAGAAATCTTTGGATTGCATTCAAGCGTCTCTGAGGTTGGTTTTCTAGATAAAAGGCTACAAGAGCTTTTTGTCTTCTGTCCCTACACTGTATTGCCAGGGCATTGCCTTAGAAGCACACGAATTTGTTCTACATGCTTTGTGATAATTTGAATAGCATGGGCTTTCTGACAGTGTTCCTCATTCTGGGAAAGATTTTTGTAGCCTGAATGTGGTGATAAACACATCATGGTTAAGGGAGATGAAAGCTAAGCAGCAGCCCCAAGACCAGAGTTGGCTTTGCCCCAGCACAGATGACTGTCTTTGCCTCTGGAAAGGGAACAAAACAAGTCACAAAGTGCCAGATGTTGGTGGTTCACAGACTGAAAAAAGCTTGGAAGCATTTTACTTGAACACTTAACTAAAGGGAGAGCAGTGGAGTGGAAAACATGTGAAGGAAAACCTGACTCTTTGAGACTGTTAATTTGACCTGATGAATACTGCAAAGAAAAAAACCCACACCTTGTAGTTTCATCATTTTATCCAATAATCAGT
Organism: Donacobius atricapilla; assembly: GCA_013397315.1. Taxonomy (NCBI): domain Eukaryota; kingdom Metazoa; phylum Chordata; class Aves; order Passeriformes; family Mimidae; genus Donacobius; species Donacobius atricapilla. The sequence goes on from WBMY01009144.1 coordinate 5,183, forward strand.
ATTTGCTACTCTGACCAGCTCTCTGATTTTTTTTTTCAACCAGCTTTTCTACCGCAGGCAGCTTTTCTTCACCTTGAGCCCCAAGCAGTTCCATTGTTTTTTGGGTTTTTTTCCATTTAAATCTCCTTGTTATGAGTATATCTAAAAGATATTATTAATTATTTGCACTATTTCTTAAGTAAATGTCTGCAATTACAAAATTGTTTTTCTGCAAAATTACTTATTGAGATATGAGGCACTAGTATCTTCCTACTCCTATGTCATGTTTAATTAAATGAGTCAATGGTTAAGAGCATAGGCTCACCAGCAGTTCTGCTTAGTGTGCAGTTGGACACCGCAGCTGCCAAAGGCCTAGTTTATGTGTTAAGGTGTCCAGACACCTAATTTAGCTGTCTTTCAGAAAATGTAGCTCAGTGAGAAACTTCACTCACTTGAAAACCAAAAGATAAAGCTTAGGACTGTATGGACATCACTGCAATCTTCCCTATATAAAGAGGAACACACTATTTAGACACTTATGGGTAGTTTCTAGATGGCTTGAATGAAGGCCTTTCCTCATAGGCAGCTGCATACTTGTCCCACAGGAAATTGAGGTTTAAATGTCCTGCTTGAACAGTGAACAAACCCTGAGAGAGGATTTAAGCTGGTACCTACTGGATTACTTGGGGAGTCATCAAGAAGATAGATATTAAATGCTGCAAGTACAGAAATATGGAGCTTACATAGGTGATAAACCTATTAACACAACTGTTTCCAAAATATATGGACAAGCTCAGTAATTGCAGCCAAATCAGTTCTTCACTCCATAACATGCCATGATTTAGGAATTGCAAAGTTTAAGTGGCGGTTACATACTAATTCTGTTTTATAATCTGAGAGCTTTAATAGTGAGCTAAGAAAAATAGCAGCAGATGAGAAACAGTTTAAGGGTGCGAGCTTGCATGCAATGTCAAATCTGACAGAAGGAAAAAGCAAAATAACTCGACTGTATTTCCATCAGGTAGGAGGAGGAGTGATGCACCATGATAGACTATGTATATAAGAGGAAACTTCATTGTGCCCTACAATGTTCTTTAAATGTCAGAGAGCTTGCCCAGGAAGCCTTCACTGTCTGTTGAACACAGTAGGAGTTAGAATTGGCTATGATGTCTCACTATTGCAAAGCTAAAAATGTGAACCGGTTTTTGGAACTTGCCAAGAAAATCTTAAATATCTTAAAGTTTTTGTTGTGTTTTTATTAAAGATCTCCCTTGGAGAAAACTAATTCCATAAGTTAGCAATCTCGATAGGGAAGATAAAATGCAGATACTCCAGTTTTGTAGGCTGGGGAGCACTCAAGTCTTTCAGAAGTTTTGATCAAGTTTGGACAGCTGCATTTTGTATTACAGTTATTTCTGTTCTGTTGCTATTTTTTTGTCTTGCAAGTGGATTATTTTCCCAAACAATTTTAATTTCCTTCCAATTGTCATGTTAGAATAGCAAATTAAACAAAGAATTTATGGAACTAATTCCCAATACAGCAAGCACAGAGTCTAATATAAGCCCAAAGCATTTGCAAGAACCTACTGAGATTAATGGATTTAAATTAATTGCTAAGTTCATCAGACTGATGAGGCCAGACAGTCTCTTTCATGAATGGAAAAAAAAAAAGACCAAGAAATGTGATGAATACATTGAAGTTCAGTGAATTTTTTATTACCAAAAACCCCAAATCCCAAAGACAACAAAAATATGTATATAGGGTTTGTTGTTGGATTTGTTTACTTACTTTTATTCAGCTACTGCTTTTGCTTCTCTTCAATTACCCTTGTTATACTTCATTCATAATGTACTAATTAACACACACACACACATATATATATAAACTTGGGTTTAGAACAAGCTGTCTAGTTTTCTTTTGTTTTAAAAAAGCTTCTGGTACCAATCATATTTTTTAAAAGCTTAGAATTGATTTCTAAGGCCTGCATGGTGCAGGAACCTCTTCCAGCACTCTGAGGTCTAACACTTACTCACACTGATGCGGTGCCAGAACTCAGCTGCTCCCGCAGGCTACAGCTGTGGGGAACACAGGGCAGAGAGATTAGTTCGCTCTGTGGGACACAAGCTCATTTTACTGGGGTGATTTTGAATTGAAACCAGTAAGATGTGGTAGACACAGGTTGATTTCTTGCCGAGTCATGCAGTGCAAAAGACACTGCGCACATACATGTCCTTTCATAATAACTTCCCAGTGCTCCAGTCCTACCTCACAGGGCTCTTTATTTCTCCAAATGCTGAGTTTGCAGAATCCTGCCATCCCTGGCTAAATCAAAACAAGTCTGAAGCCTTGCCACAGACCTTGTTTACTGATGTGAAACTTTGCTTTGATACTGTCATAAGCAAAGGACAGATAACAAATACCAAAAAACCTAATAGAAGATGCCCCCCCCAACAAAACAAAACAAAAAAAAACAACCAAACACAAAAAAAATCACACATAGACTGAATGTAAATAATTTCTCCTCTGATCCCTAACAGATATGGCAAAAGGAAAGGCAGAAATAACTGTGTTTTTCAGCTCTAGAGAAAAGACATTGCTGAGTTCACACATGGAAAAGATCATCACAGGGAACAGAAAATGTTCTGTTCTCAGCTTCCTCTTGGGGCAGGAAAATAACCAAAGGGTTTACAATCATGACAAAAGGTCAGGGTTTGAAGAACAGATTTTATTGAGTGAATTGTCTGGAGAGGCTGTGGTTCTGTCATCACTGGGTGGTTTTTTGAAAGAATTCATGCAAGACTAAAAAGATTGACAGAATTTGTGAAGACTGGTATAGAGAAGTCTGATCTTGATGTCACCTGGCAAGTTTATTTCTTTCCTCCTAATAAATAGATCTATTAATCCAACATCTTTGTTCCCTCAAGGGCAGAAGTCACAGAAGGAGCTTTTCAATGGAATGTTTTTGAGCTCCACCACAACTTCATGTTGTGGTGGTAAATAGGCTAGTGCCAAAGGTAAAAAATTAGTGCACTGCAGAAGCTGCACCCTTGCTCCACTGCTGAGTTATTTTCTGTACTGATTGATGAAGCAGTCCTGCAAACAGAATTATGTGGCACTTTTTTTCCCACTTGAGATGATGGAAGTTCTTCAAAACTGACCCAGTTCTCCACTAAAATGGATCTCTCTCAAATGGATTTAGCCCACAGGAGGAAAGGATATATTCTAAAATTCAGACATGGATCAACTTAATAGAGAAGGTACAAGACTTGTAGGCTCATTATGATGCCTTAAGCTTTAGCTTTCATATTTTCAGATTCTGTGTTGCCTAGGGGAGTAGTTCTGAGCCTCATATTAAGTGCTAGTAAGCTCTCTTCACAGAGTAGGTAGACAAAACAAATCCTTTTCCTGCTGGAGACCAAGGACAACTTTCAGCCCAATGGAATAAAAAATGGTGGACTGAAGAGAGAAAACAAGAAGGATGGGACCTCACAACCTGAAGCTGTAATTGGACAATTAAACCCCAATATGCAAATGGACCAAAACGTATAAAAATGTAAGATCCTGTAACCGGTCAGCCATTTTGTGACTGTTCTTGCTCCACCCTGGGTGCAGCTTTGGTCAGGCTCCTGTCCTGCCCAAGGTGGATCCTGGAGGCCTTTCAATAAATACCTACTTTATTCTCTAGCTCTGTCCAGTCTCTGTTTCAGGTCAACCTTCCAAGGCATCAGTTATGGTGAAATCTCAGGTTTTAGTGGCAATTCATAAAGTCATTTTTTCCTTTGTTTCTCATCTAGGTCACCAGATAACGATACAGAAATATAGCAAAGAACCAATTATGATTTAAACTGCTCAAAGAAAATTACATATGGCTTCTAACCTAGGCAACGCGAACTACTTTAAAGTATTCAGAAGGAAACACAGTCAGAGAAATTCTGTATGTACAGAGAATGATTACAAACCAGTATCTTCTCATATGCTGTGAACATGCCTAATGCCCATCTGGTACAACTGTCTGTCAGCAGGTACAATTTCACCAGAGGTGATGGAGTCATGCTTCATTGGCCAAGAGCTGGATTTGGTCTACAGATTTTAATGGCTCCTAGAGAATCTGCTGTGGTGGTCAGTCTAAACTTTCCAATCCTGATGGCCTCACCTTGTAGAAGTTATCAGGTTATTCCTAACTTCTCATTTCTCTTTGCTTTCAGCTGAAAGGAAGATGGTCTGTGCACCTGCTGAGACATTGAGATACATGCTGTGGCTTAGATCTATCCACACAAAACCAGAATTTCTAAGTTTATAGCAGTCAGCTATAAACCTATAGAGCCTTTTGACTGCCTTTCGGGGAAACTGATGTTATAAAAGGGGAAAATAATTACTTTAATTGCTGTGTATGAGACCTGATACCTTTTGATGCTTGCAAATACTACACCAATATCATCAATGAATACTTAATAATAGAGGCAAATTGTTTACAGATGTGCTGCACAGACAGCTACAATAATGATAATAATGATAGCAGGTCACATAAACATATCAAAGACTTACTAGACCCAAAATCTATTTCTTCAGCTACCAGAAGAGAGGAAAAATGCAGATTTCCCCCAGTCAGATTTCTATTAGAATTGTATTTTTAACCCTGCACAGTCAAAAAAACACAAGACGTTCACTCCACGGAATGAAGTTATTGCTAAAGTTAGGGGATCTTTTTCTGGGGAGAAGAAGGTTCCCTGTTCAACCAATGATAAACTGAAAGGAAGGGCGTTGCTATGAACACCATGGCACAAGCATTGTGATAAATTTTTTTTTTTAGGTAATGTCACCTCCAGAACTTGCATGTAAGCAAATAAGTGCCCGCAAAGCACCAGTATGGAAGAACTCCCCAAGAATCTCCTAGGAACTCAGAAGTGGGGCACTACTGCTACAGTATGGGGAATAAGCACATTGAGTTTCCAAAGCTATATTCACTTTAAGACAACTGTACCTAAGACTAGGTCACAAAACCTGACTCGAATGCTAGCTGCTAATTAACTCCATAGCAAAGGTGACATTTTCATTACTTGGATTGTGAAACTATAGGCAAAAAAGGGAAGCAGAACTCCATGATCAGCCTGCAGCATAATATTTATGTCATTCTCATGGGAGTACACAAGTGTGTGAACAACTTTTCATCTTAAATATTTCTGTAAAGGAAGTCAAGAATCACAGAGCTCTGTATAGTGAAGTATCCTATGCTATGTAATGTAGCTAGTATTTTGAAATAATGTAAGACAGAGTGCTACAGAAAATCATAGCCACAATGAAGCAAAGATACTTTGCTTGTCCTTTTTCATGTATTTACTTAATAATTTGTTTGCTTGGATTTTAAGATTTGTGATATCCTGCTGATCTAGGTAATTATGCATCATAATATGGGACAATCAGAGCCAGGCTGTGTTTGTCTCTCTCCATGGTACTAGCTTACCTATAATAAACAGCGATGCCAGTTTGACAAAAGATGAATTTATTGTGCTATTAGTAATTTATTAATAATTATTGATAATAAATGTGATCAGTCCTGCTGGTAGCATTAAAAAAAAAAAAAAAAAGTTGTTTAGACTTCTGGTTTTAGAGATGCAGAAGTTTTGTCAAATGTGTTACAAGCCTGTAGAATTCTCTCATTGAAATGGCAACAAAAATGAAACTAAAGTTCGACAGATTTTATACCATGTACCTTCCGGGGGAAAACAAAAAAAAAAAAAGAAGGAGCTCTGAATTACCCTCTTAAAAAAGATTGCCTTCCCAGGGTTATATTCCAGTTTATTGCTAGCACAGCATGAAGGAGTCAAACTGTCAGGCAGAAGCATAGGGACTACTGTGCATCCATCCTGCCTCTGAATCCCACATCCCATGAAAAACGCGTTTTCCTGGCAAGATCTCAGAATCATAGATTAGTTTGGGCCGGAAGGGAACTTAAAGGCCATCTAGTCCGCCTCCCCCGCGATAACCAGGGGCGCCTTCAACTCCATCATGTCGCTGGGAGCCTGATGCCGAGCATCGCGCTGCCCGCGCCCCGCGCCGGGACCATCCCGGGGCCAGGCGAGCGCCGAGCGCTGAGCCCTCGGACCTAGCACGACCAGCGGATGCCACCGGCAGCGGTGGGGGACCTTTGTCCCTATGGCTGCGCTGCGCTCCCGCTGCGCCGCGGGAGGAGATGGGACTCCCGGCAATCGCACAAATCTCTTTGCAATGCTCCAGCTTCCGACCCTTACACCATCCTCTCGGCTGTTCGCGTTACCTGTTTCTTGCCGCCCAGATGGGGACGGACCCGGCTGTGACTCTCAGGCTGGAGCAAAGCAGCGGCGCATCGCTCCCGCAGGGGCGCAGCCCCGCACCCCGCCGCTCCGGGAGCCGCCCCGCCGCAGCCGGGCTGGAGGAGGTCAGCGCGCCCTTGCTCCCCTTCGCAGCGCTCTGTCCAGTCGGGAAGGGGGTGCGTTTTGCTTTTTGGGGAGCACACCGAGGGCACTGCCCCCCCCCGAGAGCAGGACCCCCGCAATCCGCGCACCCCCGACCCAGACGCGCCGCCAAGCGCCGGCGAGGAAGGCGACCTGGTGGGACCTCTGGGCTCCCAGGGGAGAGCCGTCAGCCTGAGATAGCTGGTCACTTCGGGGGAGCCCGAGGATGAGCGCTGTCCCCCCCACGGCACTCCCACGATGTGGGACGAGGGAAGGAAGGAGCAGCCCCTGGGACGCTTGGCTACGGGCTAAGCCCTTGGTGATCTTCCTTTGCTCCCATCAGGGTGGCAGTGGGCAGCATATGTGAGATTTTGGTGGTTGGACGTGCCAGAGGGCACAGCCTTGTGAAGAGCAGAGGTCTCACCTATTTTTCCCCACTTCCAGGTCATCCTCATCACTACTGAGCCTAGCCATACTTTCCTGTAGCCATAAAGAACTCCTCCCTCCCTGAAATCCATTCCTCATGTGCAGACTGCGCTGGGAGAGGACATGGGAGTCTCAGTATGTCTGTTACTCCATTAAGCCCCAGGTACCATATCACAGTGCCTGTCACCTACTCAGTCATCTGTGCCGTGGGACTGACAGGCAACACTGCTGTCATCTGTGTAATCCCAAAGCACCAAAGATGGAAACAGTAACCAACGCCTTCAACCTCAACCTGGCCATTGCTGATAAACTCTTAACCTTGGTGCTGCCCATCAACATTGCCGACTACTTGCTCCTGCAGTCGCCCTTCGGAGAGTTCACGTGCAAGCTCATGATCTCCGTAGACCAATACAACACTTTCTCCTGCATCTACTTCCTCGCTGTCATGAGCACTGACAACTACCTCGTTGTGGTGGCCAGCCCCGGGTCCTGGAAGGTGTCCTACCACACCTACCTAGCAGCCAAGATTGTGAGGCTCTGCCTGGTCCTTCGTCCCTGTCATCATCCTGCCCTTTGCTGTCTTTGCTAAGATACACAAAGAGCAGAGGTGCTCCCAGTGCATCTTCATGTTCCCCACCCCAAGAGTGTGTGGTGGAAAAGCAGGCAGATCTACACCCTTCTTTCAGGCTTTGTCTTCAAAGGTCCACCACCTACACCCTGTACACCACCACGGTCTGCAGGCTGAGACATGTGCAGCTCCACTGCAATGCAAAAGCTCTAGACAAAGCCAAAAAAACAGGTCACACTGATGGTGATTACTGTCCTGGGTGTGTGTTTGTTCTGCTGGACACCCTATCACCTTAGCACAGTAGTAGCCCTCATCATGGACATCCCACAAACTCCACTTGTCACTGGAATTTCCTATTTCATCACCAGCCAGCTATGCCAACAGCTGCTTCAAACCCTTTCCTGTGTGCCTTTCAGGATGACAGCTTCCAGAGGAGCTTTCTCAAACTGATAGAACACAGAACCACGTCATGAAGCTAACCCAGCCCTCTGTCCCATCCTGTGTCTCTCACAGTCACCTGCTTTTCCCGGGTGATTTGAGCCCAGAGAGTGCTTTCTCTCCAGTCTCCTTGTGATAACTCACAGGGTTTCAGGTTATCTCACTATCCAAGACACGAACTAGGGCTGGGTGGATCTTTCTCAACAGTCCTGCACTCATTTCTTTAGCACTGCTTTCCTTGCTCTGATTTGGTTTGTTTGGGGTTTGTTTGTTTGGTTGGTTTTTTTGATTGTTTGTTTGTTTGTTTTGGTTTGGGGTTTTCCCCTGGGTTTGGGTTTGTTTGTTTGTTTATTTGTTTGTTTGTTTTAGGGGGTTTCATTTGTTAGTTTATTTGTTGTTGGCTTTTTAAATTGCTTCTCTCTAATTCTCTTTCTGACCTGAGTTTGGAGCTCACAGAGCTGACACTGGTGCCTTTTCCCCTTTTAAAGGCATTGCTTTATGAACTCAAGCCACATGACTGTCTCAATTTACGGTGATTTGTAAAGCTCAATAAAAATGTGTTACCAAGTGTCTTGCTCAATAATACCTCAGCCTGTTTCCAACCTACAGGACCCACTTATCAAAGTCTTGCAAACTTAGCAACAACTCCAAAGGATAAGGAATAAACAAAGGTATTGAGCTCATTTTATTTTACAGGAGAGTAAGATAAGGTAGTCAAAATCCATGAAAATATGTAAGAGAGATATCAGTCTGAGCTTCAAGGAAGAAGAGCAAGCCCTCCTAGTGAATAAAAGACACAGATATGGATTTGGAGCCACTTGCTGCACAAAATAGCTTAACTGCACTTGCTCATTGTAGTTTGCAAAAAATGCAGCTTTTGTTTATTGCAGAAGTGGTGATAACTTTATCATTTGTCATGTGTTTAGGGTTTTTTTCACTTACAGATATGTAGTTTGTGGTCCTAGAAAACAGAATCAGAGGCTGTCTTCAGAACCAGTTACCTTTTAAGGATTTGAAAAGATCCTTCTGAAACATGGGGTATATCCTGACTTCTTCCCTTAGAAATCACAAATAACTTGCAGTGGTTAGCCTACTTTTAAACTATCTCTCACATATTTCCACTTTTTGATAAGATTTATTAATGTTTCTCTTAAGGAGGAGAAGTAAAATTACATTTTTTTTTTTAAATACCCAAAACATAGGTTAATTTTGCTTGAAGGAGAAGAGAGAGGGTGAATGAAAGTTTCACTAGAATTCACATGACCAAACACTGCATGAGGAGGTTTTTTTCCTCCTGTCTCATCTCCTCTTTTAGCCCTCTAAGGAAAACTACAGAAATGTTGAAGACTGAGAAAGCATTTGCAATCACTTAATATTTCTCATCTTAATGGTCTTCACTGCACTTCCCTGCAGCAGATGCTAAATCAGTGTAACACAATTTTTGCTAGATATTAGCCCCTCCACTGAATACCGACAGGTAGGGAAATGTGGTTAAGGATTTGCATTTCCCTTTACACAGGAGGCCATGATGGCTTTCAGGAGGTGCATAAGGATTTGTATGGCACATGCAAGTGGCTTCTGCGAGACCTTGCACCAGGTCCCTTCCCACTGCTGCAGTTTAAAGTTCTGCCATAGGCACATGCAAAGTTTCTTTCACTAAAGCCTCCCACAAAACTCAAAAAAAAATTTACTCACAGATTTTAGCAATTATGCACGCCTGATACGTTATAATAACATATAACTGGGTTGACAGTTAAATCATTTCTCCTTATAAGACATTCTGTTAAGGTTTCTGATCCCTAACATTCCCCCTAAATAGGGGTGTTCTGCCTCTCAGAGTCCCGTACCAGGGTTGAAAGATGAGACGGATCTTGCAGCTTGGTCTTCAAAGATGTTTAATTCTATTTCTTATCTCAAGGTCTTACAGGAGTGTACACGCAGTAGGAAAAGTTTTTCTACAAGAACATGGAGGCATGACCACAAGGTCGTTTTAAAGATTTCTAATCCAATTAACTCTAAAAACGTACTATAGTTATGGTTTTGTGCCAATTACTATCACCTATTCTAAACACGTAATTTCTACCTCAATTTCATTCTACCAATGTCTCTGTGCCACTGTCACAGCAGAAGATGGAATAGATGAAGAAGAAGAGCATGAGCCAACACCCCAAATCCTCCATCTTGCCTCAATCTACTTCCATACTAAAAACCCAAAACTACAATTTTTCACCCTGTGACAAACTAAACTAACTCTATTTTAAATCTTTATTATTTCTTAACTCATCTATAAGTGTTGGAAGCTTTTCTCATGGACTAAGGTCAAAGACTGTGCTTTCCTGGGGTCTGTGCCAAGGTTTCTGCCAGGGTTTCAGACCCCCCAGGGCAGTTTGAGGTGTTTTCCACCTGCCCTAGACTCCAACAACATTCATATTCCCTGAGACAGCCAGTGCCAAGTTCAACACCCAGTCTAACTGCTATGGAAATGGAAGGACTCCTTTGGGGAATGACAGTGCTGTTCTGTTTCATTGAGGGGTGTATGATCTGACTTCCATCAGAAGCTGGCGTTTGAAAGAGCAAGCCCAAAAGGTGTTGAGTACCCATTTCCACACTGCACAGAAAAAAAAAATGTGCTTCAAGAACCAGTGTCCCACACTTTGTCTTTCAGCCTGAAACAAAAGGTAATTTGCTTTTCCCACCGGCTGCCTGGTGATCAGTCACTTGCCATAGAGAGAGAATTTAGTCTGTATGGCCCAAGCAGCAAAATCTCTCTTTGTTTAGGCTGCTGCTACTTACACCACCTCTCTTGTATTCTTTAGTCATCATCTTCACAACAACATTATTTGCTTAAAGACTACTACTTTAAGCTGTAGCTTAAAAAATAAACAGTTCTATTCTCAGAAAAGACACATGTGGCCCCTTTGTGTCTTCATGGGTTGTGATCCTTCCTTGAAAACTGACAAATGGCAGTAAAATAAAATTCACTGTCTAACAGTCACCCTAGTGGCACAGATTTGCACATTGCAATAGCGACCACCTAAGTGCTTTGGTCATGCTGCTATGCAGCTACTTTTGTCTCGTCACCTGTCAGGGCTTCTTTTTACCCCGGAAATATCACTGGAGCTTTGGCAGCTTTATTGTGCTTCTGAGAAACCTACTCAGTATGTATACATCAACATCATCTCTAATGTATACATCAAACTCATTTCTGATGACAGGTAATAAGTTATAAGAACAGTCTGATTTGTATTCCATTTTTATCTAGGTTTGAATATCAAAGTTTTAACTCTTCCTGAACAATCTAATCTAGTTCAATATCTTAAATAAATAAACAGCTTTCTAATCTAGATCAATGTGGAGAGGCTTCTTTAAAATCTTTTTATTTCTCAGGAAATGGGAAAGCATTTTAAAATATGCCTTTCCTCTTAGTCAATGTTTCATTTCATTGTCTTCCCCATGCTCATTTTTTTATTTTCCAAAGGGAAAATATGAGAATTATTATCTATTAGCAAATTTCACTTCGAAGCATCTTGGACTGCTTGTCTTTTCTCTATTAGAATCATAAAAATGCAAACATAGTATCACCTGAGATTCTATCATCCTCCCCTAAATTCTCATTCTGAAGCCACATCTTACCTGCTCTTCCTAGTAGGATTAACATCTGAGAAGAATTCATTGTTTCTCCAAATGTCTGGAGTTTTCCCAGGGTTGTTGGACACAAAGCTGGCTGAGGCTTGAGCAACATTCCAGCTCTGACAGGGTGCTTAGCTCAATTTTGGGCACTGGACAAGGCCCACCTTGCACAGCTGAGCTGTCTGCAGGGTCTGTGACATGTCTGGGAGCCTTTCACACTGTGGGCATTGCAGACTGGCATCCACTTGGAGGCGGTAGCTGAACCTGGAGAACCTGGGGAGAGTCCTATGTGTTAAGTAAGGCTCCCTTGCACCTTGCAGGGCTTCAATATGAAAACACAAAACTTAGTTCTTCTTTCAGCATATGCCTGTTTTGTCTGGGAGACAGAACATTCTGGCAGAGCCTAAATGTGACCCAAATCAGCACTCAGCAGGAAAGGGAGAGGTTGAATTTTCAATAATGCTAGTCTGGAAGGATGACTTGGTGTTGTACAGAAGCTGAATTTCAGCTCCCAGAGCAGCAATAGGTGATAATATAAAAATAAATTTGTTCCCCTTAACCTTTTTTTTTTTTTCCTGGAGGAGGACTTTGTGCTCCTGTTCAGTCCACGTTTAACAAGCTATAATGAAATTTAACAGTGTTACATTGTGAGATAGTGGAGCTGCTGTAAGGAAGGATTTTATATATATGAAAAGATGTAAAATAAAAACAAATCCATTTTCCCCACAGCATAACTATAACTTGCAACTGATATTGCAGATATTTGATATAGACTTCCAGAGGGAAGGCAGAGAAAATAGAGAAACAGACTATATAAATAAATAAATAGAAGAGAATTAAATTTCCTGGCTACTTATGCCTCATCCTTCCCTTCTGCTTGTAACACCCTGTCTGGTGTTAAATTCAGCATTTTGAACTGTTGGCCACTGCTTAAAAACATGCAGCAAATTTGGGGGGAGGGGGGATGGGAAGGGAGGGGATTCTTGGGTATTCTCAGGACTGTGGTTAGTTAGAGTACAAGGAGCACACTGCTGTGTAATCCCTGATGCCTTGCACTGCAGAAAGCAGGGATGGGAAAAGTTCTGCTACCCAGAAGGGTGTGAGCCTTGGATAAACACAAAGGATGACAATAGGTGTTTGCTGGTTTGATTGCAGTAAAGCTTCATAAGTAAAGGCAGGAGAGAGGTGCATCATTTCTATCTGTTTAATTCAGTATTCATCTTCCCACATGCCAAAAAATTGTGATTAAACAGAACCAGGCCTCCAGCTTGTCGCAGACTGTCAGCACCCAATCTTCTCAATGCCTTGACCTCTAGAAGACATGCACTACTTTTCACAGACATCTCCCCATAGTCTCTATATAGCAAATTATAGAGTCCCAGAGGGCAACACTGTGGGTGACTGTCAGGCACCCCTTCAGCCAGGAACCTGAGTCCATGTGTCCCTTGGTGGCTGAGACACATCCTGGGAGGTCTGGTTAAAGACATCTGGCAAAACAGATATTCCATCAGGACCCGGAGTTTTATATAGTGTTTTTAAAAATCACCCAGCATACTTTCCCAGCAACAGCATTTTTGCCTTGCTACTCCTGATCCAGCTGCCCCAAACCCAAAGCTGATGTTGGCCACCACTCCTGTGTTTCCAGTTCCAGAATGTTTCCAGTTCCTGCTCCTTTTTATCAATGAAAAAGATACCTTTCTTTTTTTCTAATAAAACATTTGAGAGTAAAATCTTCCACACTTTTCTCGCACTTTGCCAAAATAAATATTCCCATTTCTAAAGAAAATTAATACTCTTTTTTTAGGTCTAATATTTGTAGTACTATTTTTATCATAAGGACTTCATCTTAAATGAAGAATACACTAATTTTACCAAGTTATATTTGAGCAGATGGGGTTTATCTCTATGAATTCAGAAGTTCTGGCATTTTCAGATCCTGGAAATACAGTAAACATTCCTTTTCCAGAGACTATTCCCAGGAGATCCCATTCAATGGCATGACATCCAAAATCTTAAAAATGAAACATAATTAAACTAATTGCTGAGAGAAAGAGAAAAAAGGATCTTGTATCCACCCAGTGCAGACAGCAGATGAAACAGCTGTTTATAGGCTTGAATCTAACAGACCAACATTTAGTCTAACACCAATGTTGTTGTCTAACACACAGAGCACCATTTGCAGCTGGGAAATGCCCTGTGTTTTCACGTGTACAAAGTGGACAAGTTAGTATTTAAAGAGACTGTGATTCTTTTGCTCATTCTGTTATGTAATTGTTTATATGAGCAGCCCAGCCCTATCATGATGGGAAAATAATTGTGTTCTTAAGCCTGTCTGAGGGCTAATTGCACACCAGTGTCAGTAAGGATCTTTCAGACAAATGCATCCCAGCTACAGTGCTCCTCAGGCCCCTGGGCTTGTTTGGCCTCTTTCTGCTTCAAAATAGCTCCACTGTGGACAATGGAAAAATTTTCTTTCTCAACAGAGTAAGACTTGGACATTGTTTTGCCAATCTAAAGCATGATTGCAACAGGAGGCAACCTCTTTTTCTGCTTTACAAAGTAAAAGAAAAATAAATTAAATTCTGCATAAGGTTTCCCTGTCTTCATTCATAGTCATCTTTAGGAAGCATGAAGCGGACACACAAACCACCAACTTACTGCCATTTGAGGCTCCACAAATGCTTCCCAAGTCTTTTGCTACCTACAAAACCTTTCTACCACCAGAGGGAGTTCAAAGACAAATTATTCAGCAAATGTACTGCGTGGAAATGAATTTCTGCCGTCATGTCCAACACTCAGCATGCAGTTTTCTATGTAAGGTGTCTTTTCCTTAAAGTTTATTCAAATTCATTATTCTATGATAAACAGAATTATAATAAAATGGCTTTAATAAAGGTCAGAATTTTCTAGGGACACAATCCTAAACCTGCTTGCCATTTTTCTATTTCTTTTAAGCATCCACTTCCAGTGTACAGTTGGAATTCTTACCAAGAAGAATGATGTCTGAATGGAGCTGAAGACACAGCAGATCCTGCACATTCCCACTTCCAGTTAAGCAATCCCCCAGAGGGGCTGGTTTGGGGAAGGACTGGGCAAGTGGCACTGACATAAAGCAGACGCTGTGTCAGCTTGCAGAGGCCAACTCCCCTCCACATCATTCTTCAAACCAGTTCCTGTGGACCACTGGGCAAGGATTTGTGTGTCTTTGTACTCTGCTTCCCATTATTTTCATTAGCTGGAAATGTTTTCCCCATTTGCATTTTTCCTGTCTGTGGTTCCTATTATCCCCAGACTGCATTTAATATTTTGGACACTTCCCCTCCTTTCAGCTTTCAGCCCCGAGATGGCACTGGTTCTTCACTGAAAAGCCATCACTGTTTTCCTAAACCAGACTTAAAGACTAAAAAAAATGTTCCTGAGAGGTAATTTGGACACTGTGTTAGAGGATAATACAAATTAGCAAGGGAAAACAAACAACAAAAAAAAGCTTCTTTTATTGTAAAAAATATATAAAAATAGCATGAATCCTCATACATTTTTAATGGAGTTTAGTACTTTTTAACGGGCATTGGTTAAACAAAGTATGCTGAAATCATAGTAGTAGTTTGGGTTAAACCTAGATTAAAATTCCTTTATTCTCCTAGATTCAAATTTTTAATTCAGGCACTAGACAGATCAGTAAAGGAAGAGATTCTTAACCAAAACTCTCAAGTCCTTACACAAAAATGGGAATTTTCTTCAGAGAAGGTATGTCCAAAATATTTTAATTTTTTGGGTTGTATATTAAGGAAAAGAAAAACTATATGATTCTAATAAGGAACAAGTAGCCTAATAATTTAAATATCTGGTAGAATTCTCAGGAGCCACAATTAGTGCAATGGGTTTGGATACTGTTAGCGTGATTTTTCATCAGTTAATAGCCAACTGCATAAGATGTCTTTATAGAATATTACAGGCTCAGGTGTTGCTGCAGTCCTCTTCAATATTGCAGTGTATATTTATGTTTCTTATTGGATGGAAGACATATAACAGGCCCGTGTGGCAGCAGATCCCAGTGGGAGGAAATCTGGGATACATGGCCTGGTACCTGATGGGTAAACACTCCACAGGTCTAGCTCTGAGGGGTTTTTCTTCTGCATTACAACCCTGCCTACTGGGGCTAACTCAAATCAGTGGGAAAATGTTAAAATAGTGGAGGTCCTGGTTGATTGTAGTTATTTACTGCTGATACTCTGGTAGCGCTGAGATCCTAACTAGTCTGGGTTATCGTGGTAGACATTCACCCACTTACAGAAAACTAAGAGCTGCACAAGAGAATTTACAAACTAAGAGACTTTACTTTCCTGGGGACACTAGTCTCCTGGAACACTGAGGGGACCATGAGCCTGCTTCCCTCCTTATCTCAGAAGAGACATGTACTTCCCAAGGTCTATTTTTCACTTCTGCATTATATTCAACTTAAAACTAAAGCTGAAAAATTGCACGTGGGCTTTTATGCCTCACTCACTGAATCTCTGTCACAAAATGGATCTTCAGCTAAAGAAATAGCAAGGCTGATTCCTGGTTGGCATAGTGACATAGCAGCAGTATGCTATATAAAACCATCATGTGATTTATATTAGGTACCTATAGAAGCTATTGTCTTCATATTTGATGAGCCTTAGGGTTTGGCATTTGTTCTCTGTAATGAGCTAAAGCTACTCAGCTATGAGCAAGACCTAGTCTGATAGATCATCGTTGGCTTGTGGTGCTGAAATGTTTGATGGGAAATTTGGACAACTAAATATGTAAACTTATTACAAAGAGAAAAAGCACCTAGCTCTCATTTTTGGAGATACCTTGACCATTTCAGAAAAATCAAACCCAAACCTAAAAAAACCCCACCAAGCCTATCTTCTAAGAAGCACTGAAGTATTAAGTATTAAAAGGAAAAGACTCAAAAGATTATGGTGATTTTCCCCTTCTTCCTAAGTTTTGATACTTCTCTGATATGGTTGTTTATTCACAGAGGCTACATGTGGTAAAGAAAATACTAAAATGCTAAACATCTCAAAAACTGCTATTCCCAAAAAACTCGGAACAAACTTTAACTCTGCTGATAAACTTTCATGGTGTGATGAAGAGTTCTGCTGACTCTTACTTAAAATACACTAAAATCAAAAGCACATCAAGAAACGTCACCTAGCTAAATTAATCCTGGTATAAATAACTTAGAACACAGTTAAATAAACCAAGTCAAACCAGAATAGATGACTGGAGAACCAATGCAGAAATCACTCTAATAGGCCCTACTGTAGTTAGCAAACATATTTTCTATTTTTTACCTGTATCAATTACTGGGCTCTTATTCAAGGTTGAATAGATCTGAGATGGCCAGTTTCCATCCTCTGTGACTAGGCAGTAAATGAAGTGGCTCTCAGTGGCTATACTAGACATTTAATTTTTTCCATGTTTTTAAGAACCACTACCACCTGAGTCACAGTACCACAGTTAGAAGCATTCAAGGAAAAAAATAATATCTATTGTAAAATGCTGGAACAAATCCACTATTTCATACTTACCATTCTAGATCAAACCAATGGCCTCTTATGTCAAGTAGTTTATTTTTAATGGATCTCAGATTATATCTCTTGACGTGGTAATGTACAGCTGTTTTCAAGGACATTATTACAAAATGTGTGTGGGCAAGTGGCAATCATAGCTACCTGTCAGAATTAAATCTGGAAAGGCAGAAATAGAAACTTTTACAATTCTTTTTATTATCTGTACAATGTGAGCATACTGTAGGACAAATAGGATCCTCTTGGACTGGGCATTCTGCAAAACATGGACTGCAAGACTTTGGTCATAAATATAATCAAATCTAGTCTCTATAAGACAAGGAAATAAGTGGGTAAAGGAGGAAGTTCTAGAGCATCTTAAGGGTAAAAAAAGCAAAGCAAATACAGAAATTATGGATAAACCTAGATTTCTTTCCAAAATATGGCCTGAAAATTTAGAAGAAAAATCACAAAAGAGAAGACAAAAGCTCTCCAGCAAGCTATAACAGGTGAGCAGATGACCCCACTTGCTGCATGTCAACAGGGCCCAATTCCATTCACCAGTCAGAATTGCTTATGGAAGGAGTGTGTTCCATCCACTCCCCAGCTGATTCAGAGAGGGAGGATAAGGAAATCCCTAAAGCAAGAATGAATACCTGTTCTAGTTTATTATAGCATTTGAAAGACAAATGGACTTATATACAATGCCATTATTCATCCAGTATGTGACTTTATTATCAGCACCTGCATGTTACATTAGATTAACTCTTCAAAACAACTCTACAGTAAGACAGACCTCACATACTACTCTGGGGGAGTCTCAGTTCTGCTGGTTCTCAGTTTTGGATATTGTTCACTGAGGATGTTAAATCAGGACCCTCTTTTCCTTCTGTGCTTACCTCTGCCCCATCAGTCATTGCACCAATTGCTCTTTACAAGCTCACAGGTGCTCTGCAAAAATAATTTCTTCTACTTTTTCAAGGTCTTTGACATGTCCCTATCGGAGAGCCAAACTTCACTGTGCATTTCTTCCTGTCTTCTGAACCGCCTCAGTCAAGCTAATGGTAGCATTAAAATGGAATAAAGTAACATGTTCATAATTGAAGTGTCAGCTGCTCTTCTGTTCCTCTCTTGTCTACTTTTAGGAGACTCCATCACACTCTGCATAACGTTTCCCACTGCTCTTGCGAGGAGAATTTATCATTTATGGTGTGCTGCAAAACTTTTAGGAATTGCAATCTACCTGCTAAGAACACACCTGTCAGGGGCTATGAAGAAAAGTAAAGCAAAGCAAGACAGCAGCAATGTTAATTCTTAGAGGATGGAAAAAGAAAATGTGACATAAGTGAATAACTGCTTTGTTTGTTGCTAAAATGTGTTTGTACTTAGGAAAACATCTTGCAGCAATTTTTTAAAAGAGAATCTGACCCAAAGTATCTGATATTAATAGGAATGGGTAGAAGAATGTCTCTCAGATGCTGCCATGCTAGGGATGCTTCACACTGTCTAAGGAACCCAATGCAATTCTGAGACAAGGGTTATGAACCTCCTCAACATGCAGTAGTAAAATTACCAGATGCTATACTTGCATATATGTAGAAATCATTGCTTAACACATAAATAAATGGGGCAATTTATGACACTAAATTAAGAAATTATGGACTTAACATTATAATTTCTTTTTATGAGATTGCAATTTAAAAAAAGGAATTTTATGAACTAAAGATGTGGCTAAGCACTAAATGCTATAATTTACAAGGAATCAAAAATAATTTTCTAATAATATTTAAGTTTATTTATTTTAATAAATAAGTCTAAATAATTTACTAAACCAATAAAAATCATCCACATCTTACATAAAATTTCCAACCATTTCCCCAGCAATTTTATTGCAATTAATGGGTCCAAAAACTGTGTCTTCAACAGTGTTCATGGTACATTATATGTGTATTTTAACATAGTATGTTAATTCAACTGCTCCAAAGTTAAATTACAAAGTTTTTAATGCCATTTCAATTTACTTTCTAACAGAAGATTTAACTGGCAATATTTTATTATTATTAAACAAAAAATCTAATAGGTTTTATGTTTTTATTGCATGTTGCATGTGTACAACTGTAGCTACAATATGCTAAGTAGAAAACTATGGCTGAAAATTAACTTTCTACATATTTGGAACTCTGCTTGCAAAAATAAAAAGTAATTGCAAGTAAGTGCCTGAGAAATTTATGCACTGTGTAATTACAAAGTGTTAGAAGTACGATTATAGACTTGCTAATAAGCTTTTCATTTCCTTCCCCATTATTTTAAATACTGCTTCTTCTTACATGATTTATTTCTTCCTTTCATAACAAGAGAAGGTTTTCCAAAATGAGGATTTTTATAGAGCTTCACTCATTGTTTTGCAAGGGAATAAGTTTCCAGAAACTGTATTCAGCAATAAGCTCTTGCATAATAACTTTATTTTAAATAGAGTAAGCCAATGAAAACCTCCCAGAGCACCTTGGTTCAATGAAAATTAAATCAGAACTGTTCAATATATTCCACTGCTTGGAATCAAATGTAGTTTGGATGGGAAGAAAACCACAACCAAACAAAATAACCCCCAGGTCTTTGAAATTATACATGCAAACCTTGGCCATATTTATCTGGAAGCAGCTACTCCACCACAGCCAGAGTAAAAATCATTATTCTTCCCAGCACTAACCTTAAGATCAAGGGGGAAAAAAATAACTCTTTAGAGAAACAGGCAGGAAAGAATTTGCTGTAGGAAGGATGATAAGCACAGGCAAAAAACAAAGGCAAAACTGAAAATAGGAGTCCTTAGTTCTGTCTTTTCATGCTCTTTGTACCTTTCAGTGAATAAATGACACATTGTTTAAAAAGTCTTAACTGCAAGGAAAGATGCACAGTTGAGGTGCTCTTTGCAGTCTCATCCTGTTGCCTGCCCAAAGGCTGCCTAATTCTACCTCTGTACCGGTTTAAAGCAGAGAGGGACTACAGTAGGGATGTGCTAACACAGAGCCTCCCTGAGGTTCCTCAACAGCAAAGACTGTCTATCTACCATGAAACTAATGATTTCCTGATTTGCAAAGGGATGTTTCCCAATCTAACCAGAGTTTGATCTGCATCCAGACCTTTCTTGTTTTCACTGCAGCTGCCGTGTCTGAATGCAGAGACCTATCAAACAAACCCTCAACAAATCTGCACTTATTAGGAAGTTACTTTAACAAAGTATTTTCAACTGCCTCTGACAAGGACTTTGTAAAAGCAATTTTATTTTTTCTCACCGTTTGCCTACATGGTAACAGATAAAAGAGCATGTAGCACATCATACCTCATGTGTTGTTTGACAATACATCTTCACTAACGTAAGAATGACAGGCAACATCTGATCTGAGCAACAAGCTTGAACCACTGATGGATACAAAAAAGACAGGCTGCAGGGACAGAATAATTCTTCTGTGGAAAAATACAAGAGTGAGCACAGTGTTTTCTCTGCTTTGCAAATAGTCTCACAAGGTAACAGCAGAAGCCAGGTCTTTTCAGAAGTCATATTGTAATCAAGGGCAACATAGGCTTTGAAAAAGACTTACCTCAGTAAAGTCCCTGCAACTGTCTCCTGTCAGCTTATGCTGGTATCACACCAATATTCATTTCCTCTTCAAGAGTATGGTTTTGCCTTACAATACAATTGTGTGGTTTACTCTTTTCAATCAGCAGTGTATATATATGTAACAACCTTACTGAGACATCTGTATCCAAAATAAACAAATTGTAATAAATAGGNCAAAAGCCCGTTCAGGACACAATACTGTGGTACAGCTAGGAACACCTTAATATCTTTCTGCAAAGAGCAGCTGAACTCTCTAAAGTAAAAAAACTTCCCTATCTGAACCTATCTTACACACTTTTTTATTTCCCATAAAATATTAGTCAAACAGTGAAGGATTTTTTTCCTTCTGCACAGATCAGGAACTTTTAAAAGATGCTAAACTGGAGAAATAACACAAACACAAAATAATCCTGAGCATGTGATCCAACAGGTAATTTCTTATTATCTCTCTCTTTTATGAGAGATACCTACTCAAAATTCAATGAGGTGAGAATGGAGACATGCATGCCAGATATCTAATGCAGAATATGTTGTAAAATTATAACTACTGTGAAGTACATTTCAAAGCAGAAGTGTTGTTCAGGGTTGGCAAACTGGGAATAAATAAATAGGAAACGTCTGCTAACACCCTTTGATCAAGGTCTGTCCAAATCTTGAGGTTGCTTTAGCCATCCTCTGTGAACCAGCTCCTCAGAGGGGAATTCTATCTAACTGAAAATACAATGACCAGATTCTGGCAACCTGTTTTAGTTGAGCTGAAAGTGGAAATGTCTTTAACTGTACTTTCTTGAAATACAAGCTGAGGAGTCATCTAGTTATCAAAAACCCAAAGAAGGAAAAATAATCTTTGCACTGTCAGAAAGACATTTCAAGTCACATTATGGCTGTAACGGGTAGATTACTCACAATTTGTATCAAGATGTTCACCTTCAAGAGGAAATATTTTCTCATTGATGTTTCCAAGAGACAGCATTTTATCCAAGCAAATGGGTGCTGGAAACAATCTTCCTTTAGGAAGAAACTGATTCTGCCTCATACAAAGTAAATACTATTGACATTCTAATAATGATTTGTAGGATACATTACATATATTTAGTTTTGCCCATGTATATCATCCCACAGTTATGCAGACCTATAGATTACACCAGTTATCCTATCAATAGTTCTGTAATAACACAGAGAAGAGATTATCTAAACACACAAAATAATGCCCCTGTTTTAAACGGAAATAGTTTGCCTTCTGAGGGAGCTTTGCCAGGAGTTAAAACATCAATATTTTTATATCTATTACATTGATCTATATTTAGCAAATGAGTTTCACATGTACACTGTTAGCTCTCATATGCTTAAAAGAAAAAAAAAAATCTTCCTTTGAGTTGCTCTTCCACCTTTTAGAATCTTCATTTTTTGATCCTACCTGAGTCCTTTGCAATACCTCAAATAGCAGAAGTGTAAAATAATCTCTCCATGCAGGTACATCAGCATCAGGTTCTGAGAAAAAAATTGTTAAACAGAGAATATAAACATTGAAGAGTCAATGTGGAATTTACCCAGTTCCTCAATAATGTAAGTTCACAGCAGTTTCGAGAGGACAGCAGTATTTTTAAAGGATTTTGTCATATCAGATTCAGGCCATACATTTATCTACAATCACATATCCTCAAATTCACTTTACTGAACTACAGCTGATTCTAACTTCTTCTTGTAGCACAGGCAGTACCACTGATGAATTTTAAGACTGAGATATAATGATGAGTCTCTAGTTAAGGCTTTTAACATCCACAAGGATGCAGGCTACTTTGCACTGTATTACCCATCTTTATCCATTTTCCTTCTTTGCAAGACTGGAACATCAGTCTTGATGGGTAAATGGATAAAGACACAGCCACTCCCTCCACTCACATGAGTATTTTCAACTTGTTCATTGCACTATGCAGAGCATTTTCTGCAAGATACAAATGTAACATTCCAAAGCTCATAATTTCTGCTTTTTAAAAAGTACCAGGTCATTGGTAACCTCATGATGATCGGCAACAGCTTCTTAATGGCATAAAGAAATTATCATTCCTCAAATTACCTCCAGGGAGGATTTTTTCTTTTTTTCTAGTTTGGTTTTCCAAGTTAGAAAATCTCTCTCTCCTGAAAGCTTCAATAGTGCATTTGGTTGACAGTTTCCACCTAAAAACTAAACCCAAAATCCATCAGATTTGCATTCAAAATGAACAGTATTCCAGCTAGTATGAACAGGAGGGGAAAAAAGCCCTCTTTACCAATTTTTATATAGAGAGGGAAGCCTGTGTGTCAGAACTGCCAAATGATCACTGTTTTGAATTGGTGCTCTTTCCTAAACAAGGATGTGGACTACAGCAGGGGAATAAGCTGTGTAGTTACTCATGGCAGTGTTGTCTCCTCTTCTTTAAGGGGCCATGTTTTTGAATTCCTGCTTTTTTTCTTTAATGACCAATCAGACCACAGAATTAAAATCATCCTGTTATCTGGCAAATATTTTCTACCATCTTGCTTGTGTACACTTGCAGTGCTTCTCAAGCCTCACCCTTCTTTCACCTCCCCTCTGCTGTTCATCCACTCCTCCCTTTACCAGGCGTGTATGATAAAGGGGATAATTACCATTAAGTACGGAGAATCTCCCCAAATTTTGGTGCTTTGGTGTCAGCAGCTGCCAAATCATTTGGACATGCTGGTGGCTGGAGTTCCACCTCTTGAGAGCCTTTGGTATTTGTTGAGGGACAGGACAGGAAGTGGCACCAGGACATCCTGGTACCAGTGGAGTGTCCACAGCCTAATCTAAGTGACAGTGATACAGGGTCAAGAAATTTTCATGCACTGCAGACTAGAGGGAAAAGAGTCTGAGGAGAGTCAGCAGTATTTCCCATGCTGTATTTCAGGCGACAGGGATGACAAAAACAGGGAAAAAATGTGGGAAAAAAAAAGCCCTCTCACCTTTCTGCCTTCTCCCTCCTGCAGGTCGTGCACCTCCTTCCAAATTGTTGGCAAGTTGCTATGCAAACTATCAGAATGACTACAAAAATAGGGAGGAAATATATATTTCATGCATATATACATCATTTAATTTCATCAAAGAAAGAGAAATGGTACAAGGTGGCGGACCCTATTATTAAGTTTCACACTGGGGAAGGAGGGACCCTCTGCAGAAGGCATCTGACAATCAGCCCTTTGGCCAAGGCCACCCAGAGGCAGAACAGCAGCAAACTCTCCCCTGTTTCAGCTGAGAATAGTTAGTGCAAGATGCTCATCACCATCTTTTGTTTGTTTTGTTGAACTCGTGTAACGCGACAGTAGAAGGGTCACGTCACTCCTTTCCTCCTGTTTTGCACCTTGACATAGTACCAGGAATTTATTCCCATGTGTAAGCAAAGATGTTCGGGGACAATTTCAACACTGGTAGCTCTTTAAGAAGGCACTGGGCATAGATGTCTGCACTTCAAACTTAGCTATCTAAAAAGAAACAATGCAGGAAAAGGAAATGAGAGGAAAAAGAGCAACATATGACACGGGCTTTCAAATAACAAGGCACACAGTTGGATCCAACCTTTACATTTCTCCCATCCCTCTGAGAGTTCAAAATATTCCTACATTGTTCAATAAATTTGACAAAAAAAGACAAATATAGTGCTACATGTATAAGGAGAGCTGTAGAAGGCGAGAAAGAGAAGGTAAGGGACTCTATTAATTGTTCCTGAGTTTTACTTTACTTTCTTAAAACCAAAATACACCTAACACTTGCTGAACAACAACTTCAGAAACCCTTTGCAACTCAAAGCTTTATAATGGCAGTGTACAGATGGATGGAGTAAACAGAAGACTCAAGACGTGTTACTGTGGAATTCTCCAAGCTGGATGAACTTGAACAAGTGCTGTATAGGGATGTTGGAACCACCTGACCAGAACCTGTGCCTTCTTCTTTGTCCTCTTCTCCCTCTCAAACTGACAAAAATATTTCCTATCCAGCAAAAAGGGTATTTTTTTTTGTAACTAGTTTACCTTCCTCTTAATTCTCTCTACCAGGCTGGGTTTTTTTTACCACTCTCTCTGTCCTGCTCCGCTGAAAAGAAAAAGTAAGGAAATACAAGGTAATTCACATTTCCTGACAAAACATTCAGAGCTATAAAAAATAGGGAAGCATTGTAAGTTTAGGACTGGACAAAGAAAGCCTTGTCTTCTTAGGCCCCAAACCACTAAACACTGATCCAGTCATGAGCACATGAGAAATTTAAGTGAGCTCTTGGATTCAAGCCAATAGATAAAAGTTAAATATGTGCTTGTTCCACCCGATGCACACAATCTGGTTTTAAATGTGACATTTACATATATATATATCTTTTGCAGTGGGGGAGATTAGAAAAGCTGTTTATAAACCAGAACATAAGGCTAAAATCATGATTAAAATTGTCCTGAAAGTCTCTCTGGTGATATTGTGAAGCATTGTATAATTCTGTTTAGAAAAGCTTGGAAAAACAAATATTAATGCAATTTACATTTAGTCCACTTTCCACTAAATATGACATGTAGACAAGCTATGAAGAGTAAAACAAACAGATTTTATGCTCAACAAAAAATTTTAAAACAACTGAAATCCATGGGGTGTTGTCAAGTGTTACCTATTTCAGTGGCTCTGAAAGACAGCTGTGAGTTAAAATTACAGTTTAATTTGCATTAATGCATTTACACAAAAATCACAGAAAGAGGAGAACATCTTTTTTTTTTTTTTAACTGAAATTCAAGGCAGGGATAAAAGAGGATGTTTTACTCCGCAAGGAAAATAATTGTTCAAGTTTGACAGGCAAATTGAACTAACTACATTGAAGATGAGTGAATTTAATGTTTCCAGACTCAAAGTTTTTGCATGCTTAACTGTCAGATAATAAAATAAATTTCAGCTTTTTGTGGCTTAGATAACATACTCATATTTTCATAAGAACTTTTTCTGAAATCCAGGCAAAGATAGAGATTAATAAACAGAGATGCTTCAGTGTTACCACAACTATTAAAAGAGAAGGCATTAACCCTGCATATTTTGCATATACCAATAACCTGATCCTGTGATAAATTTGTCTCAGTGGGATTGAGTTGTTCCACCACACTCATAAATTTGAAGAGGCTCCTCAATAGCTTTTTAGCAAATCTTATCGATGCCTTTGAAGAGAACTTGAGCAGGTCTTAACTGGGTCTTTATGGGACTTTATGTCCATTATTGCTTCAGCTGACCTTTACATATCTCATCCTACAGGAAATCTGCTGACATATTCACCATCAGATCAGGCAATACAGAGGAGATGGGATGGGAACACTTGCATAAACCTTTGAGAAGAAGGGAATGCTTCATCTGGCCCACTGGTAGGCAGCCGCCACACTTTACAACACACAAATCAGCAATCTCTGCTAATGTTAAACCTACAGGATTAATGTTTTTCAAAATCAATATGGAGGCAGATGCTTTCTTCCAAAGATGAGTGTTGCACCTATTTGTCCCCAGTCCAGCAGCCTAGTGGAAAGAGTTTAAGGAGGAAGTACATTAAGCGCAACCAGTCAAGTTCAATGATCACATGCTCCAGAATCCTCTTGTCATCACAAAAGTATTGCAAGTCTGAGGACTTAATGAAACACATCACCAATGCATAAGTGCTAAATGTTACATGAAGGATTTTCCAGTTTATGTTCCCAGCGTGCAGTGGGATTAGCGCAGGGTGCAAGGTGGGACACCATATTTGTTCAACCTTGTGTGCTGTTAAGATACTCTGACAAGGCCAGAAAAAAAAGGATAATGGAGCAAGAAGAGTATGTGCTGCAAGTGCTACTTGGGTGTTGTCCAAAAGACTGCCCCACACACACAGCCAACAAAAATGGTGTGCAAGACTGGAGCTGAGGACAGAGAGGATCACAGATCACAGGCTCAGGCAGAAGGTCTGCCACGTTCCCATATTGGTTGGGCGGGGGTTAGTCCTTGTGGGTGGGAAGTGTTGTGCTGATTCAAGGAATATTTCACTTGTGGAGCAAAATGGAACAAGCTGGGTGGTGCCAGGCACTGCACACGTGATGTGGGATCAACTTTGCCTGTGAGTTGTAGGGGTCTGCACTTTTAGCAGAGCATAAGATAAGTGGAGATCGACTTTACTAGCAGTAAGGAAGTTGTGCAGCACGGTGTCTGCAATCATATCAGCTCAGTTTGGAGCCAAAAGAGTCATGGTTTCTCCTAAAAACACTAAGGTCTCAGCAAAAGACTGGAATCTAAGACATATCTCTGGTGGGACTCTCCTCAAATCAAAGGATATGCCAAGTCACACCACTTCCCTGAGGAGTGGCAAAAGATGGTGCTTTCCAGGATGTTCCATGTGAGACTGCTACCCATAGCCGAAGGAACAACCTTTTAGTTCAGCTCAGTGAGTAGTAACAACCTCAGCTCCCAACAAAGGAGGCAAAGGAAGGACTTGGTTGTGACAAAATAGGGCAGGCTGGGCAAAGGACAAACCTGTATATGACCCATCAAAGGCCTGCACAAAGGTCCCAGCTTCACAAATCACTCTTGCAGCAGCAGAGAGGGCATGGAAGTTCCAGGTAAGTCAAGATCCAAACCAAGCACCTGCATAGTACCCATGAAATACCTATGATCCATCTTGTCATGTTTCTTCCCTGATCAAGGGACAAGAAGACAAATAGCAGACAGCTCCTTTATGTCAGGTGGGAAAGGCCACAAATCAGGAAAAATGTTGTTACAGATACTTTAGCCCAGAAATCCCTACATCTGATCTGAGAGAATTATGTTCCCAGCACATACACATTCTTCAGCAGTATGCCCTTTCCTGATATATCATAATTTCCTCTGAGGATCAATACTGAGTGCCAATTCATCAGTTTGGGAAAATTTCTCTCCTTTAATGAAAGAATGTCTTCCTGCATGAAAGTGGGAGAACTAATTCAAACAGCAGCAGAGTCCAGAGTCCATACATCTCAGAATTCACAGTAAAACTGCACAATCAGCTTGTCAATACCCTAGAGCTTTTTATTAGGCATTTGGCAACAAGCTTCAAATAAAAGTAGGAATTCCATTGTCCTAATTCTTCACCATTTTAAACCTATGCCATAGGACCTACCAAGGTCTACGATGAATGGGATATGAAAAGATTTGGTTCCCATAACCTCCAGATCTCTGGAAGTGCTGCTGTCTTTTCCTGGACACAGGTGATATTCTTGGCGCCTCTGTTTTTCTTCCAGGCATTGGATGCATGTCATGTTTCATAGACACATATCCCAACAAACATGGACACACGGCTGGACAAAGGCACTCCAAGCTTGATGCACTTCCAGAATCTGGACCTCATGCTACTTCTGATATTTGCTGCATGAATTGCCAGGGAAGATCAGAGAGGTACCTCTGAGATAGATATCCCAATACCACATCTCACCACTGGGTGATCCTGTACAAAGTCATTCCAAAAGGATCTGCTCCCTGTGATTGTCCTCCACATCCTTACCTCATTGTTCTAGGGTGAAAGTAAACCTCTCCTCCACACAGGGGAAACAAAACTCCCAGAAAATCACTACGAAGTCCAAACCCTTGATATCATTCTTGCTGGAAAGCCAGTAGGTCAGTCTTACTGTAGAGAAGGGATAGACATTTGTCAGCGACAGGAGGTTGGAGAATTTTTGATTGCTTGTTTTCAAGTCTCCGTTCCATGAAAGATGGTTTTAGAATTGCTGCATATTGCCAGTGCAACCCCTTTGTATGACAGATGTATGTAAATTCATGGTTATACATGAACATGTGTCATTCAAAGACAAGTTTCTCCTCTAACACCCATTTGCACAACTCTTCTGAAGGAGCAAAGAAATCAGACACATATTTTCAGATTGAAATGAGTTCTAGGAAAATGTTTCTCCCTACAGTTTTTCACACATTTCCAAAACAAGAAGTTCTCCAGCCCCCAGGAACTCCACATTTTCTCAGGTTCCTCCTAGGAACTCCATACACATCGAAACCTTGCTGCTGTGGAGGTAGATGGCATCATGTAATGTCCAAAAAAAAACAAACCACCAAACCCTAGAATTTGCTCAGCTTAAGTTATTGTTCTGCACAAGTACCCATGGGAGTCTTTAGGCCATTCTTTAGACCACTTGTGTCCCACAAGGAGTTCCCTTACATCCTGGATGTGCTCTATATATACTGGCAACTTTCATCCCAGCTCATACAAGCTCTGAGTTCTCCAGCTGTGAGAAAAGTGAGGAAAGGTGGAAACATTTACAGTGATTATGGACAATCAGGCTGTTCAGCTGGAAATGAAACAGCCCACCTTTAGTATTTTAGAGGACGACTCCTGAGCTTCTTGTCCAGTAGTGGGATGCACAATGTGATGCACAGTTCAGCTGTATGTTAGATTTATCCCTTTCTGAAAGTCTAAGAATGGCAGTACCGTGACTTCAGGGTGTATGTCCTGGCAGCTTGATTCCACACCTGCTCATCACCAAGGAAATCCATGAGGCTGGCCTCAGCTGCCTTCTGTGGCAAGCAGCAAGGACTTCTCTCACAATGCATAATGCAAGAACTGTGAAACTGATATGAAGGCAGTTAAGACTTCAGATGTTCCTCATAGACTAGCAAGAATCGCAATGTGAAGTGTTGAAAACATCTAATACTTTAATGCTTCATGTTTTAAATCTTTCTCTGCAAGAACCTCGAAGTCATCTCTGCTTTAACCCCAAATAAAATCTCTTTTATTGTGTTAATACCACTTTCCAATAGGCATCAGTAAAGAAAAAAATTAAATGTAACAGAGAAAAATATGTAACTATAAGGCCTTTTTCACACCCACAAAGTTTGTCAGCAACATGAGACAGCAGCAGTGATAGATTATCATATGGTGAACTGCTACACTCTTTTGGAAAACTATTCCTGACACTGCCAAAGGAAAAAAAAAAAATCCCACAAACCCCCACAATTTTACACACTGAAGTTTCACAATAAATATAATTATGTGCTTCTATTGGTCACCTGTATGGAAAATTCAGGCTCAAAACTCTCACTATGACTTACAAGTTTCACTGAGCTTTAAAGAAATTTTTCCACAGCTTCAGCATTTTTTGCAAGTTTATGGCAATGAACAACAGATTTTCTGTGACTAAAATAGCAAAGCTATTTTAGTGCTATCCACTACTGTATATTCAGTTTATGGCATGTCATAAAAACTTGCCAGGTTTCAACACTGCCTACAGTACTCAACAAGTGAATCTTTTGCCTGCAAATTCTGAGCATCCTTCCATGAGATTTTCAATTTCAGCTGGGAGCTTGTCCAAAGAACTGCAGAATTTGACCTATGAAGAAAGATTTGGCATATGAAGGGTTCTGTCCCTGCGCATAAGTTTAATTAATCATTAATGAATCATTTTTGTTTCCTCTCTTGTTTTTGTTCCAGAACTATGTAACATTTCTGACTTCTTAAAGAGAACAACTTGAATCCCCAAAATTTCATTTTACCTCAGTATATTTCAAATACTGTGAAGCCAGGTATTTATAAGCATTCCTCTCTGAAAAAGATGTTTTCTCTGCATAATTGGTGGCCAAACATTTCAAAACCCCAGTGCTTTTGAGATATTTTTCCATGCCGTAGGGTGAGCTACAATTACACATTTGCTTTCATGTAGGTGACATGAGAATTTTGCACCTGGAAGAGTGACCAGCTTGACCAAACTTTCCAATCTGGGGATTAAAAGTTGTTCCTGACAACGCTTTTGGTTTTATTTCAATTTAAAGTAATGGGACTTACCCATACACTTCAGGAATGCCCCCAAATAGTTACAAATTTAATCCAAATTTCTTCAAGTCTTTTTGTTTGTTTTTTCTTAACCAGGAAAATATTTGTCTGTCAACTCCTTACAAAAGAAGGAAGAATTCTTCCCTTTGCACAAAGAAGAATGAACATGTTGAGAAAGTACAAGTATGATCTTGTCTCATGTTATTTTTATGCATATGTTCTTTTGATGGTAGTAAAAGGAACATGGATCCCAAATAAAGCAGATGCCATGCAAAAGTCTATTCCCTCATGAGTGACTGGGAAGAGAGTTGTTTGGTAGTGAAACCAACATCTACCATCTGGTGCAGTCTAAAAGAGATTTCATCAATTCCCATCTAATCCTCAAAGCACTGTGAAAAATATCTCAGGGTAAAGAATTCCTCATTTGGCCAATAACAAACTTCATGCAATGAATAGCTATAGGCAGGAGTAAAACAAAATTTGCTGAGAAAATGGACTTTTTAAGGTTATGGTATGAGAGAGGAAGATGGAAAAAGGAAGAAGGAATAAAGTGTATTTCCCCTCCACATGCGTACTTCTACCTGATTAGTCCCTATGACCCTGATCATGCAACCGAACCTAGACCAAAAAGAAGTAGTTATGCCTTCCAGCATACTAGAAAGATAGTTGACAGATTTTTAAATAAAGCTTAATAAAACCTCCCAAATCATTAATGATTTCCAAGATTAGACATAAGATCAGGAGCAAAAGTATTTTCTCCCATTTACTGTCTTCTAATTTAAAGTAGACTCTTGAAATGTATAATCTAAAGTAATCTAATTTTTGATTTAGAAACAATATAGCTACCTCAACAAAAGCACTAGTTTTATTACTTGCTTCCTATTATGAGTGTTAATATTCAGATTAATTTAATTTCAATAAATATTGATTTAAATTGAAGTTGACTGCATTCTTGCCCATATTTCAATTACATTATTGAGTTACCATGTCATAATATAAAGTAACTCTATTAATGTAGATGAAAACACAGCTTTCATCTGCTCTGGAGAACAAATATCGCTAAAATCAGTTAAGTTCTTTCAGGATAAAATTCTCAATAATCCACATGAGGATACCATAATCTCTCCATTCAAAATTTAGCTATACTTTATCTCCTAGACACGTATTTGTCAGTTGTTAAAGTTAGCACTCAGAGTTTATAATGAGAGGTCCTGAACAGACTGTTTTCCTGAGTCAATGCTGATAGATTGATAGGTTCTTATCTATATAAAAGCCCACCAGTACTTCTTTAATTCTATTTGTTTTCTCACTCAACTTTTTGAACCCCACTTTAGTGAAAAAAAAAGTTTTAGAAACTCATCTTTCTATATAATCCTTCACATATTCTGGCCTATTGCTAAAGCATCTGTTGAAAATGTTGGCCAATGGTAAAACACACATTTTTCTTTCATCTCTACCCTAGCTTTGTTCCAAAACTGACTGTATTTTGGCAGAAAAACACTATTCCTTTTCTTGGGCAAGAGTATCTCTTCTTTCCCCATGCCTAGGAACTCCTGCTACCTGTGAAATCCTTGCTTTGAAGCAGTAGCTGGCTATGTCATGCGACAGCAGGGACTCAGAGAAGTATCACTGGTGACTGAAGGAAGGTGTAATGACAATTTTATCCTTCTGTGCTCTTTTCCCTCTGCTGCACATTTTTTCTCTCCAACTTTCTCAGCACTCACACACTTTCCTACTGAGTTTTTTAATGTGCTTCTAATCTTTTTCATAGTGTGGGGACATCCTTTTAGTCCAGGACATGCCATACACCTCTGTATCTCTGTTGAGAGTCTGGAATACAGTGAGGTAAATTCACATCTCCAGTTTTCTCCATGGATTTTTTTTGTTTGACTCTATCGAGAACACACACTCCTAGTTACTTAGGCTTTTCCATGCTCCTTCTCCAGCTGAAAGGATCTCTATCAAATTACTTTTGCAGTGTTTTTGAGGATATTCAATCTTTCTGGTAACAGTTTCAATTTTCCCTTAATATTTCATATATTGGGTCTTTTACTGACATAAAAGTGTTGCTAAGAAAAAAAATCACCAACATTATTTATTCTAATGACTAAAATTTATAAAAAAATCATACTGCCTTAATCAAACAAATTCATGCTCACCACTAAACCCCTGTCCTCCCCCCTGTATCCACACATCATTTGAACATTTCCAGGGATGGTGGCTGGCTCCGCCCCTTCTCTGGGCAGCCCATTCCAATGTTCAACAACCCTTTCATGAAGAATTTTTTTCTAATAACTTATCTAAACCTACCCTGGTCCATGCTGAGGTTGTTTCCTCTTGTCATTTGTTTCTGAGAAGAGGCTAAATACCACCTGGCTTTACCCTCAGGCAGTTAGAGAGAGTAATAAGATCTCCTCTGAGGCTTCTTTTCTCCTGTCTTAAACAACCCCAGCTCCCTCAGTAAGAGGAACATCCGCAGTCAACCAGTACTACAGGTAAATGATGGGAAGTGGTTTGGTGAGCTCCTCCACAACCTCCTACAGTGCCCTTGGATGGATCCTATCCAACTCCATGGATCATTGTTAGGGGTGATTATAACTCAACCAAAATTATTACTTCCACAATTCACAGTTCATTGCAGAATGGATTAAGTTTTTGACAATATGAATCTTGAATAACACTGTTGGCTTTTTCCTGTTTTAAGGAAATAATCCTTTGTGATACTTCCTTTCCACTATTTTTTACTTTGTAGCTGATTCATTATCTCAAACTGATGGGTTTAGAAGACAAAAAACTTAACAATTATTTTAATTTATTTAGCTGAGAGAAGCTCTCTCCTTTAACAAACCCCCATCTTCCTTCTCAGAGAAAGATGCTGTTTTTGCCTGACTGCAAGAAAAATGGTTTTTGGGGCTAGTGACAAGGCATGGCCACTGCTCTTAACTGGCAGAGGAGCCTAAAGGCCCTAATTAACTTCTTCCCAGGTAAATCCATTCATTCCTTCTATTTTTCTTTTGAGACTGGAAACTGCTGCAGTCTATTAGCAAAACTGCTGGAATCATCTCTTCTTATTATTGAATCAGGAAACACTGCAAAACCAAGCCCTTGGGTAATTTTTTTTTTTTTTTCTGTTTTAAACTACACAACAGAAACAAGCAGTCGGGCTGTGGCTTGAGACTTTCTGTTCTCTGACCTCTGCCATCATTACTATTCCCCTGCATAAACACAGCCTTGAGTGTGTTGCTGACCTGCCTTCTCAGTATTTGTTGCTTGTTCACAGAGAGTTAGGGAGAAACAAGGCCAGGGCTTTGGTCTTTTGGAAAGGTTTATTCGTTCAGTGAATAACAGTTTCTAATTGGAAGCCACTGACTCAGCCACCCCTGCTGATGTTCCAAAGTCCCTCATCATAAATAGATTCACATAACAGTAATCTAAAGTGCATTAAAGCTCCTTACTTCTTCCACCTTGGCAGCAGAAGCTGCAAATATCCTTTACAGTGCAGTTCTGTTACCTGGGTGATGTTGCTAGGGGGGAAAGCAGGACCAGCACAAGGTACCTGGCTGGCAGGAAGGGTGACACAGCTCCTGAGCCTCAGCCTGTAGCACAGTCACTGCAGGGAGTGGAAACCCTCCACAAGCATAGGAACTCAGGACAGGTGCCTGGTAATAGACTTCAGCTCAGTTACTGCATCAGTTAGATGCTCCAACCTGCTAATACATACAGATTGCTTGTATCATTTTAGCTTTTTATTTTGAGGTATTATTTTGCAATTGGCTCTACCAGATGTGTTTTTAAATCTTAGAGACCAGACATTTCCCTGTGTCAGTATTCCTTTTTTTTTTTGTTCTCAGACAATACTATTTCAAATGAACTGTTGAATTTGCTCAACCTAATATTAATAGTAACAAACATACAGTTTCTCTTTATGCCTACTTGACATGATTCAATTTCATGTCCTGTCCTTTCTGTAAGTCATGTATCTCCCCATTTTTAAAATGTTTCCTCAGCAGAGGTAACAAACAAAAAGAGAACAAAATCTTTAGAAACCCCAGACATTACTGTGTTTCACATAGTGAAAATAATCACTTGAAGTTAATAGAAGCAATAGTTCCACAGCTGGGATAATCTGACATAACTCCAAGAAGTCCTTATTTACAATTTCTTTCTAAATGCTTATTGTAATAATCGCTGTGTCTCTTCTTGCACATCAGGTTGTTTTCACAAAATGAAAATAAATTCCATGACTTTGTTACAAAGATTAAAAGGATCTGTGTTAAAAAAGGAGAACACAAATGTTACACATCCCTTTCCAAGTGAATTTAAATGAGAATTAGATTCATAACACCTCCCGCAGATCCAGATGTAAGTTACTGTATTACTGATCCTAACCAGTATCACCTATATGAACTTCCAACAAACTGTAGCTGCTCTTCTATGACATTTTCAATCTTCAGCATTCATTGCCACCTTCTGTTCACTGTATTTTTTTTATTTTCCCTTCATCTTCTCAACAGCAACAATAAAAAAGCCATAATACTTTTGTATTTGCTGCATAAGGTCTATTTTTGCCTTTATCTTTTTAACACTGTGTATTTTTTTACACAAATAGAAAAAGTATATTTTTACACTATCATGCTTCTGGTGCTTCTTTTTTCTAAAAATAAGTATCCTGAGCAGAAAATCTTATTTGTCTTCTCTGTTTTTAGCTAGTGAGGAGGACCTAGTTATAGACGGTCTGAAACTGGATGGTTATCAACCCTCCTAGAAGATATCAACACATCTTCTCAAACAGTCATCACATCACCTGAAAACAACTATGACCTGCAAAAGTGTCAAAAAATGAATAACTGCTTGACAGATGCTGATAAAAATTGAAGTTTGTTGTTTATTAACTGCTTTTAAATATTGCATTCTTTTATTCTTCTTCCTCCCCACAAGGCTTTACTGCAATATTAACCAAAAGGGCCAGAACAGCTTTCCCTCCAGGCAGCTGAATGAATATCAAAAGATGTGCATTAAAAAGGTTTAACCTCTTAAATCTTTACCTACCTTTATTTAAAAAGGTTAAAAAGGAAGGAGCTTTGGTAGAATAAGTGAATTATATTAAGGATAAGGGATAAGAGCAATAGCCTAAAGGAAGATAAAGACATTATTATACAACAGCAGGAAAAGGAGAATAAGAAGGAGGGAGGAGACTATCAGGCAAACTAATTTCAGTAGTTGAACTAATATGGTCACTAAGGCTCCAAAGTTGATTCAGGGTGTCCCAATATAGAGCTCAAATATATCTCTTCATAAATAAACCCCCTAGACTCCATCTGATTTAGAAGATTGCATAGAAACTAAGCAAAATATTTATTTTAAAATATTTACTTTAAAAGTGTGCACAACTAAACCTTTTCTACAAATATATTGAAATATGGAACATTACAGCTAATGTGTTTCAGATATCCTTCCACTGGTGTTGCAAAATTACACTAAAGTTATATATAGCCTAATAACGTGATTTTAAATAATTATTTCTCAACTCCTGGTAAGTAATATAATCATAATTACTTCCTCACCAGAAAAAAAAAAATCTCTCTGATAAGCAATGACATTCCAGACTTCAATAAATTATGTATTCAAATTGTTCCCTTTGAAATGAATGGCATATTGCAGTGTGTCATCTCAGCATGCCAAAAGCAAGGTTTATAGACTGTGATCCTGAAATTTCTGAATGGATCTTTATGTCAGCAATACTAGGTAAATCTATGTCCTATATCATCTGTACTTCCTTCAGTTTATCTCAGCTGCCCTTTCAATAAAAATGTAGCAGAGAACATACTAAGGTTTTAAAAAAATTGAAGTACTATTTCAAATCAGAGGAACACAAGTTTTTAAATGCCTCTCTGTTAGGAATGGGCATGGACTCTCTGCATTTGAACAAAATTTTGTTTTGCTTTTTGAAGAGATCTGCAGTAAACTTATATTACTCCACTCCTCTCTACTCAGCATTTCTTAATTAGTCATGGAAAGTTTTCATTGCAGCAAATGTCTTTCTGTGTAAGAATCTGGGATTACAACACAGGAGGGGGTTAGATAATGACAAGTTTTAATTACCCAAAAGAGTAGCAACTCTTTATCCTTACCTGAAGCATGGAGAGCAATAGTTAGAAGAGAAAAAATACTCAAACACCCACAGGGCATGGAGATCCTGAAGGAGAGAGAGACTGATTTTGCTCAGGAGATGTTCTGTTCCTTTTGGGAGAGTAAACCTTGCTATTAATGTCAACTGAACCATCTACCTGATAAGAGAGAGACCAGTGGAAGTCAAAATGGTTTGAGGAAAGTATAAGAGAGAGCAAGGTAGAGGAACTTCTAAAAGGGAAACAAGGTAGCCAGGTTTAAAACACAGTAGGAGTGAAATTTTTTTTCTAAAGTAAGTGAGAAGTAGGACAGAATAAGAATTAATGGAACTGGATCTAAGGCATATGGTTCCTCTGCCTCTTAGGGTGATATAATTTTGTCCTAAAATGCTTTCAGGGACTTCAGCAAAACATTATTTTTTGCAACTGTAGATTAACCTTTGACAGAACTTGCTGACAAAAAAAGGCACAAAAGCTTGCTGGATTTTGAGATGGAGAATCAAAAGATCTGTTCCCAAAATACTAAATATGAAGTATGTTTGTGCAGATGAGTATTTTTTGATTCAAAGTTAATAAGTTGTATATAACACTCTTTACAATGCAATGGAAGAAAATGAATTCTATTTAATAGCAGAATAAAAAGAAGTAAGAAACCCAGAAGAATTCAACAGATATAAAACATAAATATTCCGTTTATTAATAAATTAAAAATTATTGTTATTAGATTTATTGATGTATTGGTATTATTAGTGAATTAATAAATTCACTAATAATTTCATGGCCCATTGGGTACCCCTTCACTATCAGTAAAATTCCTTTAATGATTTCCCATGAAGAGAATTAAGGATTCTCTTCTAAGTATTTTCTTTCTGTAATTCTTGCAAAAATATGTTTTCACAGTTCAGTAAAAAGGTATCTCAATGTCATGTAATGGGTCACAGTTGTTTGGATTTTTTTCATTTTAGCAGGATTTAATTTATATTTATAATACATACCGAGACATTCTGATTATCAATATTTTTTTTCCTAGCAATGCTATTTTAAAACTTTAGTTTGAGTTAGTTTGTTTTTTGAGGGGTTTTCCGCCCCCCGCTCACAGCTTTCAGGGCAAAGATTAAGTCATCTCTCCTCACTCTCTTTTGAAAAGCATATAAATAATAAGGGAGAAATTAAACTATTTCACTCTGCCTAAACCTAAGGCAGATTTATTGTTTTGATTTCAGTATATTTATCATGCCTCAGAGTCTAAAAACATGAGGTTCTTCCTATTTTGTGGGTGAGATGAGTTTGTGAAAGGAGATCTAATTAGAGAAAACCAAATGATGTTACCAGTATAGAAAACAATGACACTCTAGTAATATCAGTAACTTAAAGAACAGCAAGAAAATTTACAAGACAGACCATATCAACGGGTATAATTTTCTACATTACAGGTAAGCAATGTGTTCCTGTTAAACCCAGGATTACCGAGAGAGAGTCTTCTGGTTTAGTCATTTTTCAGTCAGACTAATACAAATAATACTGAGGTCATCACAAAAAAAAAAAAAA
>WBMY01009144.1:43294-62673 GCA_013397315.1 Donacobius atricapilla
AAAAAAAAAAAAAAAAAAAAAAAATCAAACCCTATAGCTAACACAATATTTTTCCTCAACAAGAAGAGAATAAGAACCTGTTATGGGTACACACCACCTGTCTTTTGCAAAACTGTCCTATTCTCCTCCTCCCATTCCATGTTGCCATAGCTTAAACTTGGAAATTGGCTTTAGTCTACAAGTTGAGATCTGTTAATTGTTGGATTACATAAACTGCAGGACAATTATGATTCACAGAAAAATATGCTCTAGTGAGAGCCTCTTTCAATCATAGGAAACTGAAGGTATGCAAAGATAGGATCTCTCATTGCAGAATTTATTTTCCAAAAGAAAAATACAACATCTGTGGGAAAGGTTTTTTTTCATTTGAAGCATTGGAAGAATAGCAAATCAACTACATCTCTGAATTGCTAGGACAACTTGCTGTGCAAGCTTTGTCCTTCCACGCAAATTCTATATAGTTTTCCCTTACAGAAAATGATCATATGCAACCAATTTTGTTAAATGCCCTTTGTAAAACTCAATTCATGTTTAACTATGGATAGTTCCAATTTTTTTTAATTTTACTGAATAAATGAAAGGAAGTAGCTTCTTTTCCTTCATGTCCAGATGATTGAAGATCATTTTGCAGCAGGCAGAACATTTTTCTTGGCTATATTTTCTGCTACATGCCAAGACACTTTCAGTCTCATTCCAAAAACAAGAGCTTGACGTCTTTGAATAAGGTTTTGAAAAACACTTCTCTCTGCTTCTGCATCACTTTTGGGTTCACTTCAGACAACTATACACAGTAGCTTCGGGGCTTGAGACTAAATCACTCATTTACCTCAGAGCAATAGTTAACTGTTTGGTTTCTTTGGAGTTTTAGAACCTCTAAATAGCCCACTCCAATAGTAGAGAAGTTATAAAAACAAATTCTATCTGGACAGGTTTTGGGGGTTTTGGGGTTTTTTTCTTGTATTCAACATGACTTAAGAAAATATGTAGTTTAAATTTCATTTCTTAACATGATTCCACCAAGCTGGTATTAAATGAAAAGAATGTCACTGATTTTTCTTAACAGCCTGTTTCATCCAAGTGATGGAATCCTGCAATTTCCAACTTCCTCAGCTGCTCAGGTGATACTCAACTGCATTTTGTGGCTGGCCTAAGCCTGAAAACTTGGAAAATCATGATTTTTACGAAACACATCAAAAATTCAGTTTTTCATTTCAGATCCATGACACCTTACACTTCCAGAATCCATTTATTAGAGGCTGTGAGATTCACAGATATAAAATTTGCCCCCATCTTTATTGCTTTGCAAGAGACTTTTTATTTATTTACATCAGATTACAGTATTACACGTCTTATTGTGCCTCCAGTAATTCAGTCACTTGGAGAGAGTACACAAAATCTGTTTCTCACACTGTGTGACAAACCCTGTCTGTTTGTCATGCCTGCTGTCTATATTTAATTGTAGCCGACAGTGTGTGGGTAGGCCCAAACAGCTAGCTCCCAGCAGGAAGGCAGAAACGGCAGTGACAAAACCTGTGGGATCAATACTGAGCCACAAAGTTGCCTCTGGGCTTCCTTGCCCTCTTTACAGCTATCTCCTGGAGCTGGTGTGACCATGGTCATCTGCTCCTCACTCCAACCCCAAGAGAGACGAGGAGCCAGCTGTAGTTGCTTTCAGCCGATCAAGTGTATCCTGACATGAACACTGTTTTGTTCATGATGGTATCAAACTGTGAAGCAAACAAAAATCAAAATATAGCCATTAAGCAAGATCTGTTTCTTTGTGAAAATTTAATAAGCATACTTTAGAAGACAGAGCTTTAGCAAATATATTAATGCCTCTAAACCCCAAAAAGTCTGGATCATGCTTCCAGGGACCTGCCACGTTTACTCTCACCACCACATGTAGCACACATGCAGGTTAGTGTCCACATAACCCCATGTTCCTAGATCAGGTCCAGCCTCAGCTACTCTCCTATCAACTTGTTTTGAGGAAGGAAAGGATCTTGAAGCCAACTAGATTGCATAATAGAAAGTATATAATGTAAAGGTATATGCAATATTGTGGTAAGCTGGAAAGTGTACTGTTCCCTAGTATGTTGCCCAGACAGTTCATTGACTACTGTTTGGAATAATGCAATCTTTAGGGGAAGTTATGTACCAATCGCAATAGTACATGTTCATAAAAGTAAATAACAACTGAAACAACCATTAAGATTATTTTAATTATGTTTTGTGCAACAGAATAATAATCTTCAATACAAAATCATCAAAAATACTTTTTTAAATTTCTCTTTTGTGTGCATTTCTCTAAATGACAGCAAAAATTGTTAACAGCTTTGAAAAAGTTCTTTATAATCATGTTCTGTCTTTTCATTATGCAAACTGTTAAGTTGTTACAGACAAATAACCCATTTTCAACAGGAGTCATCTATATAAAATTATAATTTTTTTAAAAAAAATCACATCAGAAATGAAACTGGTTTTTTGGAGTGAGACCAAATCTTGGAAACTCACAAGGTGATGATTTTCTATGAAATTTAAGAGGTCTGTGTTTTTAGTTATTAACTGTAATTTTGTCTATTCATTAACATAGAAGCAACTACTTTCTCCCTGCCTGAAGCCTTTCTCATTGTTATCAAATCCATTCTTACATGAAGACATTTCCCAAACAAAAGATATGAGACCAAGTTCAGAATGCAGCTGAAATAATTTCTTCCAGATCTGAAGTCACTCTTTTGTGCCTGCATTAGGAGAGGAACATTACTTTTTTATTAGTCACGCATTGCTCATTTCAGTCCTCCATTATCCTTTGCCTATAGACTCTTATCTTACTGCCTTCTCCCCTTCAATAGCTGCCAATCATCCTATTTTATATGGAGTCTAGATGGTCTTAAATGCCATAATTAGTACTAGTCACTGAGTACCTCAACTGAAAGATTCAAGTGCATTTAGCTGAAATATCTTCATTTGCCTTTTCTTCTTCTTCTTTTTTTGGTAACAAAAACACTGAATCTGACAAAAGCTACATTCAATGGTCATGGATGTCTTTGCAAACACCTTCCATATTTATGAAGGCTTCCTACGGTTAATTTTGCACCTGCTGTTGAGAGACTTTGGTAACTTTGCACAACTCCATAGCATGCCATGATGCAGTTGCTGCAAGAGGGGCCAATATGTCTCAGGAAAATTATTGTGTATGTACCTATGCCTCTGAATGTCATTTCTTCATAGTGGCTCTTAAACCTGGTGGTCAAATGTTTAAAACACCAGATTATGACCATTGTCTTCAAAGAGAGTAGAAATACCCGTTTTCACAAAAAATAGCATACCCTTTCCACATATTTTCTTTGATACCTTCTGATCAGAGACCTCAAAGATGCACTTGGACTTCTTTTCATCCCAAAAGAAATAAAATCTTTAAAATGTTCAGTCGGGAAGAGCCAGTAAGAATAAAAGAATAGCAGCATGACTATTACCAGTGATTTGGCAGCTCTCGTCGGAAAAGGCAAACCCCATTTTCTATCCTTTCAAAGACTGTTCCTGGCCTTCTGTCACTGAGGCATTAGCTAACATGCAGTCCTTGGAGTAACAACACACCTAAACCATCTCCAGTGAATAGTTTACTGCTTCATGCCTTGAACTTGAGAGTTTCAGACTTCTCAGGCAATGACAAAACAAAAAATGGGGTATCTCACATTCTGTGAGGAAGAGGGATAAAAATATTTCAAGACTTTCCTTAACAAATTGATGAGGATTTCTACCAAAGGTTTACTGAAGGGGGATGCAACTCCATGGCGCCAAGGTTCATCTACTTATTCCTAACATCAAAGGATTTTCTCATGGCTGGTTTTCCCTACTCTACTTTCCACACCACTATAATGTGTTAATCCTCTGTAGGATTCAGATTTTGTGAAAGGTCTGTGCTGCCTTTTCCTAAGAATGATCAAAGGTCCCAGCAGTAACTCTGATTAAAGGACCTTCTCCTAGAAAGACTTTGTAAGTATGTTCTAAACCTTTCCCAATGTCAGTTTTACAGGTGTGACCACAATTTAGGCTTGCTGAGGTGGACTTTCATGCTATTGCAAACTTGCTGAATGACTTCAATCCAGAATATAACCTAATGAAGAGTCATAATAAGCACTGACCAGACAGTGTTTTAACTTATTATATCAAATCACGTGATATTAGATATCACAGAGAGCAGACTATGGATGTAAATGCACACAGAAACATATCCTTCTTTGGGATCAACGTCTTAAGTCTGGTCATAGCAGCCCTCATAGGTTTTTAATTCAATTTTTTTCAACACACCACAATTAAGCCTGGCTATGTATCATCTGAGAAAAAAACGTCATGGTCAATTGTTGAAGATCTCAGCTTCTGTTCCAGTATTAAAGAAAGAACAGTATTTGTGAACGACAGCAAGCTTTTAACACTGCTGAGAACACAGTGTACTAAGCACTAGATGTAAAGGGGGGTTTGTGGGGGTTTTTTAAAATCAGAATTGTTCATAATGGGTTTTACAGCATTAATGCACTTACAGGTTTTCAGGCAATGTAGGCAAAGCCTGGTGCCCCCAGCTGAGAGTCAGCAGCAGCCTCTCCAGCTCAGCACTGCCTCAGAACCAGTGTTGCAGGGCCAATGCTGGGTTTTCACAACCAGAAGGAACTCCCAAAAGTCCCTGAGTCTGAGTTGCCCTGTCTTAAGACCTCAGAAACTAGTAATGATGCTCACTTGAAGCAAAAAAAAAAATACACTTTGCTTTTCCAAAAGATCTTCCAGGAGGGAAATGCAAAATGTTTTTTCACTTGGACTT
Source organism: Donacobius atricapilla (assembly GCA_013397315.1). Classification (NCBI taxonomy): domain Eukaryota; kingdom Metazoa; phylum Chordata; class Aves; order Passeriformes; family Mimidae; genus Donacobius; species Donacobius atricapilla. Next base: position 48,111 of record WBMY01009144.1, read on the forward strand.
TCAAGATATGTTTCCCTTAGAAAGAAAGCAGTGAAGAATTTCTTGTTTCTTATCACAGATCCAGCGTTCAACAAATCCTATAAAATTTACAACCTTCTGACAGCTTTAATAACTAAGTAAGAAGAAATCACACTGTACAGCAAACATCAATGTGTAGACAGAGTAGCTGCAGGTCTCTAATGAAATGTTACAATCTTAGTAAAATAAAAAAAAAAAAAAAGAAAAAGAAAAAAGGAAAATCAGAAGACATAAATCTTTATACTGAGTCACAATAGTGTCCAGTTGCCCATATCAAATTTTTTGACATGTTACTGCATATTTACTTCACTTCTGTCTTTGGCAAGCCTTTTTATAATTTTCTTGCATTACTTTATTATACCTCAGCTCCATTTTGCATGTTTACTTTCATCCACAAGCCCTGCAATCTCTCCACTGCTGAAGTTGATCCGCAAAAATTACAAGAATATTTCTTGTTCCACCATCTTGTTCCCCCACCTCACCATCGTTCTTTTGTCTTACAGTTATTTTTAATTGAGGGAATGATCAAGCCTAGCTTTGTATGTGATAACAAAGCATTCTAAATTGTAGTGAAAAGCTGCACGTATGTCTGTAAATGCAGATTGTCAGGACTGACCAACCAGCTGCTATACCTAAATTTTTGTTCCAGAGATCCACTTGGAAAATCGATATGCACTTGGATAAGGGATCAACAAGGAGTCTGATGTGAAACCCACTAAACCTATGGGAAGACTCCTATTGATTTTAAAAGATTTGAAATATAGTCCTTCATATGTTGTCCAGTCAGTTTTTAAAGCATATTCTGAGGAAATTGCCATTTTACTATTACAGAAAGCTAAAATTTCTCCACATAAAGTAAGCTACAATTCATGAATAATTTTAAGAACTTCAGAAACTTTATTCAGCAGGAGAAAGGCTAGGAAAAATGAAAAATCACAAATCTGTGCTTGCAAATGCATGCTTCTTTGAAGGCTGATGATAAAAATTAAAACAGAACAAGTAGCTTGTATTAAAGGAAGGTAGAAAATTAATTAATTTGAATTCAATTAAATTAATGCAATTAATGTTAAAAATCACTAAAAGTAAATTTTTACAAGAAGAAGCCCACAGTCCCAAACTATAGTCATAACACAGCATGACAAATCAACAAATCAACTGAACATCATCCAGATTTTTGAGAACTTGATAGCCAAGAGACACGACAGATGGCTGAATAGCAAACACAGGCATCTTTCTTCTTTTGTGAAGCAAAGTTTTTTCCAGAATTTTGCGAAGTGTAGTGGTTTAATTTGCTGAATTAGTTTACCTCCTACATTTGGAACAGTCATAGCAAAGAAGAAAGGAAAGTCTGCCAATTTCAGAGCATTCAGATATTTTAAAACAGGAGCCAGAATCTCAAGATTTCATTCCAGCTTTGCAAATGGAGAAGTTGAGGAACAGATGGATTGAGGGGGCTTCTTGTGCACTGAGAAACTCCCCTTGAAATCAGTCAGTGGTGAACACAGAGGTGGTGAAAACAAGATTTCACATTAAAGCTGAATACTGGAATTAGAAACGAGATCTATCAGTTCCCTCCCTCTCATGCTTCACAATCCAGGTAAAACCAAGTCTTTCTCAAAATGAGAATCTGATATCTTTTCAGAGTCCATTCTGTTAATCATTGCATAAAGTTTTACATCCCAGGTGAACACACACCAATCTATTTCTTAAAACTAAGAATTTCATGACTTGCCTTTGCCCTAGAAACACAAGATGCACCCAGTTTTGAAAAGGGAGGGCTAATGAATTGCACTTTACAGAGATTTACATGCAATAAGATGTGGTTTATTGGAGGACACCTGGTGGTTGCTGACATCTTTGGAAGGACTTTCACAAACCTGGCACATCCCTTCTCTGTTGCTCAAATTTTTCCCATTTCCTGTGATTTTGTCCCTTTCACCAACGGCATCAAGAATAAAGAAATCTATATATCTGGAACTGTAATTACATGTCTTAAGCTCCCTGTTCAGCCAGCACTGTGGGATGTCAAACACATGAATCAACTATGCTATTTAATGACATTAAAATATATTGACTCAATTTCTATTTACATTTGAAATTATCTAAATAAAATGTTTCATGTTGGGTTTGGTTAAGGATTTTTCTGTAGGAGACTCGGGGCGGGGGGGGGGGGGGATGTATATGTTAGAAATAGCAACTAAGTCTTAGATCATTTATTTTTAACCATATAAAAGATAGACCATTTTCAGAAACTCATGCTTGAGCAAGTGATTTATCCCACAGTTCTCAGACGCTGGTTGCAAACTAGAATAAATACCTCCCTGAAGGTCTACTCCACTATTTGCTGAAGAATCTTAGAAGTACCATTTGAATTTGAAAAGTAACATTTAAATAAATACAACCAGGAAAGGTGAACCAAGGTACATATTTTGTAATAAAAAGCCATTTTATTCCCAAATTTATTTCATTTTTAAAAATTTGAAATCAAATATGGCAATAATTTCATGACTCAAAAAGAAAGAAGTGCCAGTTTTTCAATAAGAAAAATCCTTTCCATAAACAGTTTTGAACTAAACTAAGGCATTTTGGAACTAAATATTCATGGTTTAGTATATACATATCTTGGACTTCAACCTAACTTAGTCAAGCAAATTATAGTCATGCCAGATCTAGCATTAACAAAATTGTAAATTGCATGAGAAATTAATAGCTGTGCTACAGAAGAAAACTTTTAACCCTTCTAGACTCCCACTTAGCATTATAGTCTTTTTGTATACTCATAACAAATAATTTTTTCTACCCTGAAAAATATGTTTTTCTGAGTTAGCATAATTATTTTTTAAATTATCTGTACTGAATATGCCTATATGTGGATGCCACAAACAGTGTAATACCTTTTTAGCGCAGTATGGAGGGCTGAGGGAGTATCACTGAGCCTCTCTGTTCTGTTTTACTTGATGGGAAACATGACAGAGGGAGAGCATAAGTTCTTTTTCCTTTAGCCCCCTCCTTCACCTTGAAGTCATGAGTGCAAGCCCAAAGAAAACCTTTCTGCCCAGGGCAGGCAGGGAGGCCTGAGTGCCAAGTTTTAGAGATGCCAAAACAACCTGAAAATACTGAAGATTTCTGGGGATCATGGAGGAAAAGAAACTGATGATATTTAGGACAAGCTCATGTGGAAGCACTGAAGTTTATCTCTAATTTGAAAATATAAACAAAGGTGAGCTCATGAACGAATAACAATTCTGACAGAGCTGTTCCAGTGAGAACCTGTTCTCTTTACATCCATACCAATGTAAATATGAATAACTTAGGCTGGCAGTTACAGGCACCACATTGATCTTAATCAGATTACACAGGGGGCATTTTGGAGTTATGAGGCCTGTTGATGGATCTGGAGTTGACACAGTATGGGGCACCAAATAAAGGTGGAGATCTGAGTGTATGATATTCTGCTCAGTTCAAGATAAAACAATAAGCATCAGGAAAAGTGCCAACAGGAGCCAACAATGAAGGTAACTGAATAAAGTGTATAGAAGACCAACCGGCTGTAGAATTAGATGCGTGTTGATTTTGCTACGAGTCATTGCCTCTACAGAGAAGATTAAGGACTATGGAAAATGCTTTGTTATGCTTTATAATAACATCATACATTGGCAATAAAGTTCATCATTCACATTCATGTCAGAACTAATTATATTCATAGTAGGGAAAAGGATCGAAGCTAACAAACTGCAGTTTGGAAATATCACAGTATGTATCAGAGATAAAAAAGCATTTCCAAAGTCATCTAAGAACCTATACGAATATGCATTTTGCATAGTAATTTAGGCAGAAATGACTGCTGACTTTCCATAATCAGCTTTTAAAAAAAGGAATGGGACTACATATTACTAGTTAGGAAATTTAGTTTGAATCAGATAAATTAGCTCCAAATTTAAATACATTTATTAAACAGAATTAAATCTCTAAGTGATGTTTCATTCAAAATTAAAGTGACATCAATATGATATGACATAATTTTCAAAGTGAATTAAGCAAATCAAAATTAAGGGTGTCTTAGTTCTAAGAAAAATTAATCCCTGTAGGTGTTCACTTTAATCTAAACAGTCATCTTCACAACTGCCTTTCTTAATGTTATGTAGTTTATTCTCAGGGCTTCTTAGAATTAACCCAGAAAGAATTTTAATAATGTATGAAAGGTCTCAAGTCAGATCCAGTATTCTTTATACAGGGCAAACTCCCAGAAACCTAATAAATCACAAGGAATATTTGACTTATGATATTTGTTTTCCAGAGGATAACAAATTAGCAACAATACACCTCATATTAACAAATAAAAGAAAGGTTAATAACTTTGAAAAAGTGTACTGGGTTAAAAACAGAAGATTTAAGTTTATGCAGCTGTTCTGGCAAATCTTTATTTATACATTATCAGTTAAAATCGGGTGGAATGCACCCATTTTTTCTACTATGAGATGTTCTACACTGATCCTTCATCTGAATTTGCTCTATGGTATAATGCTTGGAAATTAATGTATCTTTTAGTTCAGTATCACTTTTCAAAATATACTTCATGTTGTTGTTGTTGTTACAATTCCTTGTAAAAAAAAAGTTTAACTTCTTTCCCTAGAAAACTTTATCTTCTTTTTATTTACTACTTTCTTTTAATTAAAGTACTTTAATAGTCTTATCTAATACACAAAACTATCCAACTGACCTCTTTAAGGAAGATTGTTTTTTATTTGTCTTACATTACTTCACAGCTAAAATTCCTGTTTACAGCATTTTATGTGAGATCAGAATGACTTGTAAATAGAGAAGCAGTGCTGCTGCAAGTCAAAAGGTTTGAATGAAAAACAAACATGTTCACAAATGTGTCCCTCAAATGGCACATAAGAGAAAACTTTCAAACTTAACTTAGAGATAAATTTAACAATAGTTACATTTCATTTGTGTGTCATGAATAAGTAATGAATAGAGCACAGAGCATCACTGCCAAACATTGCAAATTCATGATCTGGTCTAGTCTTGCACTGTTTAATCAACTTCCTATCAAAAATAGTTGTATTAAATAGTAATTCATATTTTTAAAGCAAAAGTCCTTAGGTAATGTCCTCATGGAATTCTTTCCAACTCTACTGTACATCCATTTTTAAAAGCTACGGATATACGCAGCCTTTCAGTAAATTCAATATGCAGAGAAATAGTTTAAAAACTCCACCATGCCTCCTCAGGCATCCCACAGCAGCTTTTAAATGCCTTTTACAGTTATAAAATTCACATACAGTTTTCCATTTTCTCTTTGAAGTGCGTTCACACAAATAATGACCTCTAAATTTCTCAGTGTTTCTTCTCTAATGTGGGGAAAACAAATTAACCCAATAAATTTATTTTGCAGAACTTCTGCTTATAAATAGTCCCTGGATTTTGTCACATCATTCAATGAAATGCAGTGAGTGCTTTGTTGTAACTCTAGAATTTTCTTCAGAGAAATTACTTAGGCAGTTGTTTTCCAGTCTACATTTCATTAATCGTGTGTTCTTGTATATAGAAAATGCTTCTGTATGTAAATGTTCCATTTTGGTAAACAAGATTTAAAAAATTCTGTTTAAGTGTGCCCTTTTTTTCTTGTTTAAAGTCTCTTAATATTTTAATACTTAATATCCTCAGTGTTACAGGAAAAAAAAATCTATTTTTCTAATTTCAAATACAATCTAAAAGATAGAGTCATAGAATCAATCATTGAATCATTGAATCATTGAATCATTAAATCATTAATCATTAAATCATGGAATCATTGACTCATAGAATCAGAATAGTTTGGGTTGAAAAGGACCTTCAAGACCCCCTAATTCCAACCTCTCCATCACAAGCAGGTGACTTTCACTACAGTTTCTCAGAACCCCATCCAATCTGATCTTGAGCACTTCCAGGGATGAGGCAGCCACAGCTCCTCTGGGCAAGCTGTTCCAGTGCCTCACCAGCCCCACAGTATAGTATTTCTTTGTAACACCTAACCTGAACGTACTTTCTTTGAGTTTAATGCCATTCCCTCCTGCTATAATGCCATTAGATGCCCTCGTCAAAAGCCCCTTCCCAGCTCTCCCATGAACCCCATTCTAAGTTCTCTCAGAAGTCTTCTATTCTCCAAGATGAAGAACTCCAACTCTCTCAGCCTGTCTTCATAGGAGACAATTGTACAACAGAAAAATCTAATATTTCCTCCCTGCAAAATTCACTGCATTCATGTCTATCGGATTTCTATAAACAAATTTCTAATGTGAAAGTCAAATTTTCCAGGTTTCACCGCACTGTATCATAAGGAGTGAAATAGTACTTCAGAAATTCAGCCACAGTAACATCAATATCATCACTGCTGGTATGAGAGGGATCAAAAAATCATTAGCACTTCTATTAAAGACCATTTAATCATATCCCTCTCTTGACATACCTGCAGTACCATGTGTCAGCCCTAGAAGTTAAACCATGCTATTTTAACAACCTGGAAGCTGGAAGTTTTCAGAATTATCTGGTACTCAGGTCTGCCTTATCTTAAGAGAGGAAAGCTTTTTGCCTTGTTATACTCTCCTCTTGCAAGTCCTTCATCGCAAAACCCACAAAAACATCTTGCTAAATCATTTAACTGAGAAAGGTACACTCAGACTTTTCTCTCTCAGGTATTTTTTTCATAACATAGTATTTTTATTTATACCTTCATAAATGCATGTTTTCTCACCCACAATTTCATGGTAAAAGGAACCACATAATTTAAACCAAAACATTTTATTTCATTGAAGTGCCAGCTGTTCTTACATATATGCTAATTGCAAATTGCCTAGGCAACCTGCATAACTACACAAGACATGAGAAGTCCTCTGGCTCTGACAGCTTGCGCATAATCACTTTCTTCTTGAGGCATGAGCAGCAGAGATCCCTGCATCTGTGTGGTACCCTGTCTCACTTCAGCTTTGGCACACAAGGCTGATGCTGGCCTTAGGAGCTGTGCCTCTATAGATTGCTCTTTCAGGCAAAGGGGGGATATGCATGCCTCCCACAGATAGGGGAGAGTGGCTCTGCCTCTGCTGCTCCCTGAGGAAACCTGAGCCAGTGATCCCAAACAGACTGAATCTGTCCCAGCTTCCACTCGAACAAATTATCATGAGCCCATCATAAGTGTCCCTTACTTCAATGGCTTGTTCAGTATGAGGAAATTATTTGGATGCTTTGCTTTCCAGATAAAGCCCTCCCCCAGGTCTATTCTGGGGGAAATTGCTGGTAAGAAAACCAACTGCCAAGTTTGTTTGTATAACCTTAAATTACAGGTATCTTTCTGAAAACTGACAGTGATGCAATATTTTTCATATTGATGATATTAGTTGACAAGTAATATTCCTCTGATTTTTAGCCCTATATGTTAGCATCAACAAGTCAACTTGATTTGTCATCTCATTTTTAACATCTTTTTAAATTCTATTCCAAAAGTAAATCCACCCAATAATCATGAGAATGACAAAAATAAATAACCACCCAAGCAAGCCGAATCAAGTTGAATTAAAGACCACATATGTGTGGTCAGGTGGAGGCAGATTTGAGCAGTGGCTGATTTACCACACCCTGGTACCAACTTTAACTACAAAACATCTTGGTCTTCAGTGTGGCATTGACTTACAAAGTCTCTTGCCTTTTTAGTTTTCAGTTATAACCATTTTTTCTGCAGTAATGTAGCACATTTATGTATTTAGAATTTTTCCGGAAGAAAAAGTAGCATGCCAATATTTTCAGTGTTATATTAAAAAAAGCTAGACATAAGTATGGAAAACAAACTCCAGTATAAGTATTTATGTTTGTATTTAGCATTCATTGCCCACAGTCAAGACAAATTCAACATAAATCAAAATTAGGAACTTACACTACTGAATTACAGCAATCTAAGATGAACTACCCAGTAGAAGAGAGATTAAATTCACCTATCCTTGAAAATCATAAATTCATCTAGATTCCATATTTTATTGGGAAAAAAATCAGCAAAGTTTTCAAATCCTGGAGAAAAAATTTAGAGGTTGAATTATATTAGAATTGTTATGACAAGTCTGTGAATTGGTTTTCTTTTCAGCCCAGGACTTCAAAATATGCTAATCATATTGCTCTCTCATATTCCACTCCCTTTGCCTATTTTGAGGCCTCATTTTGGCTTTGGTGATGTTTTACATTTGTCCTTGGGTAGAGTAGTAATTTTGTAATTAAAAAGCACGAAAGGGTTAAGAGAAACTTAACTATTGCTTCCATCAAACCAGTATCCCAAGAACATTGATGGTGTGGATCATGGATGAAAGTGCCCAAGGAACAAGGAACAGGCAGAAAAGGTTGTAGCCAGCAGTATCAAGCCTTAGCAGAAAAAAAAAATCCTATATCCAAGTATAAATAAATGTTTGAGCAAGAAATACTTGTCAAAAGATATAAATTATCATAATGGGTAGAAATGAAAAAAAACTTTCTGGCATAGAAGCTGAATAAAAAAATGAGTCAATGTCATTACAGTTATAATACCTATAATTCAGCATGAAATGTCATTTGAAAGACAAGCCTGGGGAAAAAAAATTACCAGGATAAATTTTTTCTAGTGTTCTGGGTAAGTTATTGGTAAATGTAAAATCTGGATGGCAAAACTAAAACAATAAACAGTCATTTTATCACTAAATATCACCTTATGCAGGTCAGTTTTGACATGCCTGTAACTTTGGTACATCTCAGAAATCCATAAAAAACAGCACAAAAAAGTCAAGCAAGTTAAAAGTGGTTTTGAACTAGTTTATTGACATGTCATATACTACTTTAATATAGTAGTTTCATGACTGAAGAGTCATGATGGTTTAGGTGGGTACAGAAAAACTTAAGATCCTCAGTCTCAATATCTCTGTTCTGGTACTGAACTACAGGTTTGTTTCTAAAGTGTTTCTTATCAGCTGTTTCTTACTAGCTCTTGTCTTTGCTATGCTTAGCTCCTGAGAGTTTGCCAATCATTGTTTGATAATCTTTTGGTGCCCCAATCAGGTAAATTTTTTAAGAGCAAATAATCAGAGAATCAGAGAATCAGAGAATCAGAGACTCATAGAATATGCTGAGTTGGAAGGCACCCAACAGGATCATTGAGTCCAACCCCCTGCCCTGCTCAGGACATCCCCAAGAGTCACACCATATGCCTGAGAGCATTGTCCAAACTCTTCTTGAACTCTCTTCAGTTTGGTGCTGTGACCACTTCCCTGGGGAACCTGTTCCAGCATCCTGCTGAAAATCCTTTCCCTGATATTCATCCTAAACCTGCCCTGACTCAGCTTCATGCCATTTCCCTGAGTCCTGTCACTGGTCACGAGAGTGAAGAGATCAATATAAAAGGTGGCAGTGCAGCCTCTATATGAGGTACTTGGAACTGCTCATTATAAACCTCAGTATTTTCAATATAGTCTCAGTATTCTGGTTCAAAAGGATTTCCCATTTTTAAAAAGGATTCATTCCTGTCCTCTTAGTGAAAGTTTAATAGCGTCTACAGAGCCTACAGAGAATATTCTTCTAAACAAAATAAGACATTCAACTGCAAATATGGTTGTTTCTGTCATTTTCAATTATCTACAATACATCAAAACCATGATTTCTATCAGCTTACCTATATCCTTGTCTCCACATTTGCATCTGCCCATCTAACAGTGAGGTAAGGAGTACAAGATATGTTTTTAAACATGCATTCCTATGGAAGTTCTTTCAAAAAACTGACCAATTTCTAATGGTCTCATTTCTAATTCTTACCTCAGAATTCTCATATACTGGGTGAAGGGTAAGCCGCATGTGAGAGATGATATCAAACTAAATAATGAAGGTCCACAGCATGCCAACAGAAGACTTCAGGATTACCCAACATATTTCTCCAGCCACTTCAGTGCTCAGAAAGATCAATGTTCACACACATGGACCTTCTGAACTGTTGCATGCACCTACAACATATGGCAGAAATGCCTGCAGAGGAGCCAAAAATTTCAACCAAATTATGCAGGTTTGAAGCTCTTTTTTTAAAAAAAAGTACTATGGCAGAGTAAACAACTCATCAGCATTTGGAAGCATAAACACCAGAAGGAGTCCTGAAGGAGATGTGTCTTATTGCATTTTAAACAAATATCAAGGTAGGAAGCTTGCATGATAAACACACTCCAATTTGATTTCAGTAATTTATTAAATTAACAAAACCATATTTGTTTATCTCAATTACCAAAATTGCATAAGTTGCCATGTTATTTTCTAGCACCATTTCAGTCTCGAACATGAAGTACAGAGGTGAATTTCTGTTGTTTTTTCAAGTGTTTTTGTACCACAGTCCAACACAGAGAATATATGCTCCATAAGCTTTCTGAGCAGAATTAAGGTTGAGCAAACACATCATTGACTATATTTTCTCCCACCATATGATAGATATATCGTTATAGTACCAACAAAAGTATTTACTTGGATTGCTTACAAAATAACATCAGATTTTAAATCATCAGATCTGTGTTCTAGGAACCCGCTTACCTGCACTCCCTCACTGCAGTACCAAAGTCACACACAGTTTTCACATGTAGAAAGGGGCTTTAACACACTTTTTCTTCACGTCTCTCATATTAGGTCCTGGTTCACATTTCCAACAAGTAACCATATATCCCAGGCAGAGAGTGCCTGCTCCAGCCTGCTCAGACCTACGCTGAGGAAGATTCTTCAGCCACAATAGCAGCTATGAAATTATTTAAGTCCTGTAGACCATCTTTGTAAAGGCATCTGAAAAAGCAGATACGCCTCCAGTGCTGCTGTTAAAACATACTGGCACCCAACTCCTTCAGGGAGTCAGACACCTTAGCATTTCCAAATTAATCTTGCTTGAAACTACCTTGCAAATTTTGCCCACCTGATCTCTTTGATCTCACAACAAAAACCTAGGACAGTTTCTGGGAGCAAGCTCCAGTTTTCTAAGTGCTGCTTCACGGTACCTGGAGGACCATCTTTCACTCTTGGAGATGTTAATTGGAGAGTTATACTGTAAGCTTTGTAAGGGAGAAAACAATACCGGCTTTTTATTCCTTTTTTTTTTTCCCTGTAAGTCCTACAAGTGTATTAATAGCTTCTGCTAAAAGTAATTTGGAATTCACAGCCGGTTTCCACCAATGCAAGTTTCCCAGGGATACCATTTATCTTCACTTGTTCAAAGCAAATTAGCAATATGGTGTGGAACACAGCTAGCATCTGCACATTCCCTTATGCCAAACACCCTGAACTTTTGTATATGATACGTTGAAACATGAATTCTTACACCAAGCCTCAGATCAATCAAAATATTGCCTACATGAACTCCTATTAACAAAGCAGAGGTTAAGGAAATGAAGAACTGTAAAAAGAGGATAACTCTTTTCAGCTGAAAGCAGCTGCTCAGGCTGCCCTAAACACAATAAATCAATTTGTAGCAACAAAACCAAGACCACTTGAAAATGTTCAGGGAGGTACAGAAAAATCTTCAAACACAAACCTGAAAAGCCTCCTATGCTTGGAGAGACACTCATCCAGCTGATTCCCTACTTGAGTTCCTTCTCCAGCAGAGCTGTAGCCCACCTTTTTGCAGTACTGTCATGGCCTCTCTCCCGCTTCATACCATTCATGGCCTTGGTATGGGCTCTAACACAGCAGGTCTGACACTGCCGGGGCAGGGCCCACTTTCTGAGGAACTCAGCTAAGAGGCTGTCCTGCCTTCACAGCCTCTTGCAGTAACATATCTTGCCTCAAGCCCAGCATGCAGATCATCTCTACCATGACAGGAGCCATTCCTGGGTCTCACATCTATCCAGAAATTAGGTCTATAAAACTCAAAAGTGAGCTCCAAAATGTTTTATTTCAACCAGAGATGAAGCCACTAAGACATAGGAGATCCACATTACAGTCTGTGAATACCCCTTTTTAGCCATACTAAACTCTCCCTCCTCCTCCTCTCCTCCTCTACTCATTCCCAGTAAGCACCTAAACTGCAGCCCTTCTGGAGGTTGTGTTTGTTTTCACTAAAAATTCACCCTAAGAAACCTCCCCTGGAAAAGCTTTATTAGAGAAAAGTCATTGAAAAAGAATTTCAGTTTTAACAAAACAATACTTCCCAGTCATGAGTACAATTCTCACAGCTGCACCCTAGGGCATCATTGTATGCTAATTACTGGGATGTGGTGAGCTCTGTTTGCTGTTAACAAAAATAAAAGCATAGGCAGGAACTTTTTCTGTCAGCTGTCAAAATTAGCAATAAACTAGTTTTCAGTGAAGAAAGTTTCTGGCAAGCTGTCAACCAGAAAATTGAAAATCAGAAAGAGAACATTTATCAGACATGAAAAACAAGTGTAGCATTTAGGTACATGTTTAATGGAAGGCTTGGTTTCACTGCATACAGCTCATCTGTGTAGAGTGGAAACAAACAGAAACGTGTATCTGCTTGGGAGAGAAGGAAGGGAAGAGATTAACTGACGAGGGAGAAAGTTCTGAGAAAATTTACAGGAAGGTCTCATGCATCCAGTTTAACTTATTAAGTTGGGAAATTCTGGATATAGCTCTCAGTCAAAGCCCTTTTTATCTGCCTTTTTTTGCATATTTACAAGGAAATTCACCTTACACTTGCTACACAAGTGTATTTGTCTCCACTAAGGACAATGAAGAATGTTGAACTGGGAAAGATTTCATAAAAAACCAGAGAAATATGTAGTATTCACCATGTCTAATTGTAGTGTTGCTCTGGCAAGATCAATGTCTTTCTACCACAGAGGCATTGTATCTGCAGATGGAAAACCACCACTCTTCTGAACCCATCATACATATCAAACAGCATACTTACCCTCCTAATTTCTCACTGATTTTCAACACCAGTTGCATTTTGAAGCATGACATCAGATAATAGTTTTCTAGAACACGTAACTAGCAAGAACATGTATTGAGGAAAACAGAAAGACCCTTCACACAGAGCATGGGACATGTTAGGAATATATACAAGGTTTACAAATTACAATCCTGATTAAAGGAATCTAAAATCACTTAAGGAAAAATTCCTTTATTCCCATATGAATCCTTATTTAATTCCATAGAAACACAGAATCTTAAAATGGTTTTGGTTGGAAGATCATCTAGATCCAGCCCTTCTGCATAGGCACAGACACCTTCCACTGGACCAGGTTGCTCATCCAAACTGACCTTGAACACATCTGGGTATGGGACATCCACAGCTTCTCTGGACAACATGTTCCAAGGCCTCACCACCCCACAGAGAGCTTCTTCCCAATACTTAATATAAACCTACTCTCTTTCAGTAGCCATGGCCTTGTAAAACATCCCTCCTCAGCTCTCTAGTAGGCTCACTTTAGGTAGTGGAAGGCTTCCCCAGAGCCTTCTTTTCCCCAGGCTGAACAAGCCCAACTTCTCAGCCTGTCCTCATAGGAGAGGTGCTCCAGCCCTCTGATCATAGTCATGACCCTCCTCTAGAGTCACTCCAACAGGTCCACATCCTTCTCATGCTGGGGACCCCAGAGAGGGATGCAGCACTCCAGGTGGGGGAGAGGGCTGAGAGTCACTCTCCAGAGGGGGAGAATCACCTCCCTCAACCTGCTGACCCCTCTCCTTCTGATGCAGCCCTGGATACAGTTGGCTTTCTGGGCTGAAAGTGCAGCCAGAAGGTAAGGAAGGAACCATCTGTCAAAATTCATGCCAGACTAACACCATACAGCAGAAATTTCCTAAGTGCTGCGTTCAGTTTGCAGTTTGGGTGCTATTTGTGGAAAACACCAATAGGGAAAAGACTGGTTATCTCACCCTGCTAATATATGTGCTCTTCTCTTTCTTTGCAAATAATACTGTGGTTCCTCAGAGGCTAGATTGAATGGTTTTCAGATATATCTTTTAAGAGGCAGATTATATTGAGGTTTCCGCAGGCACATCAAGGACAGATTCCTCGTCTCAGAGGCTGGGTGCCAGTATGTCAGGCCACCAGCAAGATGCCATTTTCCTCAAAAAAAAATTTAAAAAGACTGTGTTTTCCTATAGTCTTTTTTCCCATTCCATATATCATAATGCTTTTCTGAAAGGAAATCCATATTCAGATCATGTCTATTAATGAACAAGGCAACTTACCCCAGCTCCCCACTCCTTCCCTGCTCAGTTGCAAATTTCCATTCTGTTCCTCCATTTATTAAAGCAATGACTCAGAGGGTTCTTGCAAGGCTGAAATACCAAGGATGTGTGAAATGTTCATATCAAATCAAGACACAAGACAGCTCACAAATTCATAAAAATCTGCTAACATCATAATAGTCCATAAATATTTTTCTCTGACAGATTTTGACCCCTGTTGCTGTCTGTAGGGGAGAGGAAATTCTCACAATGCTCATCTCATGAAGACCTCCTTCCCCAAACAATCACTTTAAGAAAATTACTCTCTAGGCCCTGCCTGATTTTTTCCAGGCCTTTAACAGCAATAGAAGTAGGTGGTAGAGCTAGTATAAAACAT